>CAJUYH010002199.1:6978-41608 GCA_910591685.1 Galerucella tenella | reverse complement strand
ATATATATATATATATATATATATATATATATGCATACATATATATTTAAAAGATATAAAAAAATGTCCGTTTATACTCACGCATAACACACTCGTCATATTGGTCTAGAAGATCAATTCCAAGAAATACAGAGAGAGTGTTTGGATACCTGAGATCCATTATTATTAAAACAGATGCCAATAATAGACATAGAATACCTGAAAAAAATATACACAGGAAGACAGTGTCATATATCTTTCAGTGTTTTAATTTAGTAATTGATTTACCTCCTGCACATGTGAACCAAAAAGTCGATCCGAATGACGTAGAAATTTCGCCGTCCGGAAATCTAATTACAAGTGGATTGCGATTGCGAACAGATATCCAAATAACACAGCTAGTGATTTTGAGTATACTAATCACACCAATGAAATATCCAACATATCTTCCTACAGATTGTGAAAATATATTGACGAGAAGCCATACTGGTAACGCTGACCATAATAGAATATGACAGTACCATCCTGCCGTTCGGTAAAATCGTCCGTATCTCAAACCTTCTCCATCGATAGTAAAATAATCCAAAATCCATATAATTGATATTGGCAACCCCTTTTTTTGAGCTTGTCTCTTGCTCTTCTGTAAATTGCCAGCTGTGTCAAGATGAAATAGAATTATAATCGCAAAAGTACTCGTAGAAATAAACAAAAAAAAACATAGAATTTACCATTGGGACCAAAACCAAATCTCCCTTGATCCCAAGTCCATACAAACTGTTCATTATACTCAATCAATTTATTATTTCGAGGAGATCCAATTGTTCCATGTGGATATTCCGTTAGTGTTATATTGATTGAACGCAACCCTATTTTCACAGAAATGTAAGCTGTACATTGTCGTTTCTCACCTGCACGATATGGAATTGTTGAGTTTACATCACCTATTTCCCACTCTTGGCCATAATTCGCCACTGTATTGAAAAAAATGTTATATATTCATTTGAATGAACTCTACAAAATATTAAATCGAATAAGTGATTGATAATATGCAGAGAAATTCCGTACTCATTAGCGAGGCGCCGATGAGCCCACTGATAATTGCTTTCAAAATCATATGTAGACTCTGTAAACAATTATTATCATAAATAATATATATATATTATTGAATTTGTAATGTAAATGAAAATAATCAAAAATTGATTCACTTTTTTTCTGCCATAGCCTGGTGCAATAACTACAAATGCAATAGCAAGAACAAAAAATGTAGATATGATAATTGTTTGAGTCACATTAACAGTCACTGAATTTTTGTTTGTGTTATAAATTGCAGGAAAACCATTCGTTCTACCGAATTGAAATAATTGCATTGCGTAAATACGATTTTAAAATGACTATTGCTTTCTTTTTTACACCCAATAACGTTGCAATTTAATATAAGAAAGTACTTTACTACATCAACTGACATATGTCAATTCCTATTTCCTCAATATTTATATCTTATCATTAAACAACTTCCGCATTACTCATATACATATCTGTGGAGTATTAAAATAGGATATATAAAATTCCAACACATAAACAAGATGAAGCATCAAAACTAAGATTAGGTACAATTATATCTATACATCTATATATACATATGTATATAAAGTATATATTGTATTTATGTATCGACGTAAAGTTAAAATATATGACAGTGGTAATATATATTGACAAATATATGAATGAAAAAAAATATAGTTAAATTCAATTTAACTCTAAAAACTTCTTTTGATATTGTAATGAAGATATAAATGAACCCCATAGAGTTTGCAAATGAGTCTTTCAAGTGGACGACGAATATAACACGGACATGAAGTTTAAGATTTTTTTCTCGTGAAGAATGTCTTAAACACGATGGATACGAAACTGTGCATATGAACTTTCCTCCGTCTGGTCGTAGTGTAGGTCAGAGGTTTTGATACAACGTGTGATGTTGCTTCGAGTGGCGATACTGCTTGTGCAATTTCTCTGACAGTTCGTTTGCTCTTTGTTGACTTGATTTGAATACGTGTATTATTATTATTATTATTATTATTTGTAGATTGCATTTTTTAAAATAATTTTTCATGATAATCCGCAGGTATAATATCAAAAAACAATTGTGTTTTTATATCATTTGATTGCATTGCATCAGATGGTGAACAATGAGTATCGTAACTGTAGTCGCATATGAGTTTCTCATTGGTTTTAGATATTTGTCGAATGTCTGATGTAAAACTCAACGGTTACATTGAATCATAATTTTTTTCATCTACATTCATACTATCGTTATTGATATTACATTCGAATATCAATTTAAATGCCTGATGTTGTGATTCTTGGTTAATATTCATATTATGTTAGCATACTTCACATAGAGTCATTGCAACAGTTTGCTTTCAGTTTCCCCTTTGTGTCAATCACTACGTAAACAAATTTAGTTTACCCATAAATTTCAATGGCATCTCAATATATTCATTAAATTTATCTTTTATTATTGTTTTACTATATTTTCCGTCCATCGAAATATGTTTGTCTGCATTAGTTTTATTCTCCTAAAAATATAATAAAAAAATAGTTATACCATTGATGAAAAAATATAAAAAAATACCAACTAAACGTCAATGATAGATTCATTTTATCTAAATAAAAAATTAATGTACTCACTCCTTTACTATTGGGGCCAGTTAATCCCTTGATTTTGGACGCCCAATACAATATCGGGAAACACACAATTCGTAACGATTCAAACGTTGTTGAATTAAATTGATAATTTAATCAATATATTTGTGCCGGTAATAAATGTCTGAAGTATGTGTGGCACAGTGATAATATCAACTTATGAGCTGGCAAAATTATCCGTTCAACAGCCAATGTGATATCTACTAAATGTTTATCAGTAAGTAATGAATCCAATCATGAAGACAAGCATGTTGGAAAACTATTCCGTACAAGTGAAAACAGTTCGTCAGTCATTATAAATAGTATGAGGAACTATCATTTAACATATAATATCAAAATTTGTTAATACTTACTCATGTCATTTCATTCGTGTTTTATAATTATAATCTACACCATGAATAATGTTCAGTGCTATTACACATACGTATCAATCTATAATTTTCAAATTTGCACTAATCATTAGTGCTATGTGGAATTGAATTTATCACCGAATTTCCGAACGGTTAAAAAATGAACAATTTTGAAGTTTGCATATATTTTACTGTATAGACTTGCGTATGTATTCATACCATGTCAAATACCCCATCAAGACTAAATTTATGTATCTATTCATTGTATATATGTATTTATTATCAATATATACATTTTGCATTGTAACAATTATTTTTATGTAAAGAATAGTTAAATTATTATAAGTAATAAACAATATATATTCTTGTGCAACTATCGACTCATGACAGTTTGAAAATGAATAATATAATTATATTTGATTGGGAAATGGTTTAAAATTTCATATATGTATATATATACATTTGATTGAAACAAAAGATTCTATAAATTCTAATTGTAATTTAATAATATATTGTTTGTAGGTATACAGCTTAATTATTGTGAAATTAATTGCAAATATGAATGATATAATACATGTACACCCATTATTGAAGTGCTTAATATCCCTCTGAAATACCATTCCAGTGCGCAATATTTTATTAATCATAGGTCTTTATAGTAATAAGAGTTCCATAATGAAATATTAATTTTGGAAATGGTAATCGCTACGTTTCAGTTTTGAGGTGCACTAATTAAAGACTCCAATACGTTGTAATATCATTTTTGCTGCGATACTATTAATCAATCGTCCAATATTTATAATAATAACAATAATAATAATAATAAACCACTACAATAAAACGTTAATCATCGTTTTTTTACTTGAGTACTTGTTAATGAATTGCAAAATTCGATTGGGAAAAATATTGCAATAACTTTTTAATCCGAAAAATAATAAATAGCTATTAGAAATCACAATCGCCAGTATGCAATGATAATTAAATAGTGCTTGAACAGCTATATAATGAATTTTGACAAAAAAATTATTGGAATCTCATTGTTAAAAACTGCTTATTACGTATCAATCTGTTGCAATTACTTTTTATTCACATTTCATATTATTTATTATTAGAATCATATTGTCTATGCTCTATATATGAAGTGATATCGCTTAATTGATATATTTTTTATTATAGCAAGTTGCAATTTTAATTTTCAGTAAATGCTCAAGAATGTTACACACACCGTATCTAATATATGATTCCATCGGCCTCAATAAAAAAATAGTAAACGTTCTTGAGCGCTGCCCGACAATAATTTCCATCCGCGTTTAATATTCAAATACTGTGTGATTGCACGTATACAAATGAGGATTCCTAGAATACATAATTAAAAAATTGAGTAGTAATGTTGCAGGATTGTAAAAAAAAATGAAATTATTATCAATGATTGTTTGTAAATTTACCTAGCGCCATTATGAGCCACCATAGCCATGAATTTGCGCGTGACGCCAATTCTGTTGAGTGTTTTACTATTAAAGTCCATTTTGTTAGTGACAATCCAAATCCAGCCAAAGCTCCATATCGGGCAGCGATAGTGTGGCAAAAACACATTGACAGCAAAAATCCAATCCAATTGAAGAAAAAAGCGACTGAAACATATTCAATATAAAATAATTGTTTTTATATAATTCTCAAAATATCAATTGAGTACGCGATTACATACGCAAAAAAGTTGTAAAGAATGTGAAATCAGTGCCAAGTAATCCGCTTTCAGGATCGCTTTCTGTAGCGTTAGGATCAATGGCCAAAATGGTTAATGGCTGAGGTGCTGAGATACCACCCTACAATACAATTTCATAATTTCCTTCAATTTATAATCTAAGTATGACAATCCAATTGTTATTTTCAATTTATCATTATCATAAATACAAGATGCATTTGCGAGTGCGGTGTTGTTTCTCCTTGCAACGTTTTCTCTCTTTGCACCTCTTCATAAGTCGGTAATTTGGTAGCAAGCTCATACGGAGGTGGTGCGGAAAAGTCGGCTTTCGGTGGCGGCAACTCATTTTCATTTTCACTCTAAATAACAAACAGTTATTATAATTATATTTCGTTAATTATTGACGAAACTAATTATTTATTATTGTTTATGTAAATAATAAATTCATTATTTCACCATTGGCAATATAGCGGAGGGTCTAGGCGGAGAAAGGGCTTCAGAGTAACCTGGTGCTTCATTCGGCAGCTCTACAGTCAGTCCAGACATTTCAGCTGTCAATGGCGTACCACTTTGACCACGGTCATTATTTGTTTGTGACTGTATAAGAAAAATATTACCTTTACGGAAGTTCATCATTTACCGATTTTCCAATTTGTTTCTTATTCGTCTAAAACCTTTATTTTTTTTATCTTTTTTTTTGTGTAAATATATGGACATATATATATATATATATATATATATATGCATTAGTCACTATTGTTGCACGTAACTTTCCACAGCTAGTGGAGGCCAAAATCGCTTTTCATTTTGTCAGTGCGCATTATATTTAGGTTATAATTTTCAATAATTGTACAATGTTCAACCATATGAGGGCTCTACATATTTATATGAAAATGTAAATCTTAATATCATTCTGTTTTACCTCACTGTGCTCTATTTTTACACAAGATAATAACGTTATGTTTTGCAAACATAATTATATGACAAGTACTTTGATATGTTTTTCCTCGATGGAATTTCGATGCGAATCCAAATAAATTGATAATGTCACTGCAGCTATGATGCTTTTATCAAAATAATGTCACTAAACATCAATAAATCTGTACCACAATATTGACATAAATCTTTTATACATAAGCCAACATCACAGTTGTTAAATATGTTTCTATATCACAATGTTCAATATGTAGATGATTCAAAATTAAATAATGAAATTGAAGCAATATTAATTTGACATACCATATTACTCCCAATTTTAGGTGGATAAAAGCACTCTTTGAACTAATTAGATATCACGCGATTATTAACTTTTTTTTTTTTTCACAACTCTTTATAATTATTCATGTAACAGAACTTTAGCACAATCGATGGCTGACAGCCTGTGATATTCCTCTACGACGTGATATGAGCACTTCATCTAAATTCACGAGAGGCAAATACATTTTTTACTCATCATTATCGGTTTCAATCCTTTATCAACTCCACTATATATATATATCATTATTCATAGTATTAATATTGTTAGTGATAGTTTTTTTTTTATTATAGCAATTTGAATTACAATTGTTCGTAGCGAATGTATTTTTTAGCGAGAATACGTCATTCAACAATTATGTTTTTGAATTTCGTACGTAAAATCAAGCGTGTGGATTGGTTGAAGAATAGATAGAAGGAGATCTGGATCATTGTATACCTTTCTGAGAATTTTACTCTTTTACAGCCCCAATCCTTGCTGGACAATAATCAAGAGCTCTCTGTAAAATGTCATGGAAAAATATGACAATAATAATAATAATAATAATAATAACAATAATAAAATTAGTAGTTCCATATTATTTCAAAATTTGTCAATTTTAAAAAGAATAAATTTATACATGTGTACATTTTATAACCAATATAATATAATCTATGTTTTAGGATCGTATGAAGAATATAACGAGAATGAGAATTAAATATCCTTTCGCAATTTATAGTATTCTCGTCATTCATTAATGCGCGCGAAATTTAAAATTATAAGTACACATGGATATTGCGTTAAAATGGGAACTAATGTATATTTTGTTGGTGTTTGTATTGAGGGAAAAAGTCTTAAATGTAGAGTATTTACATATACATATACAATATTATCGTTCACATTTTACACGACATATTTGAGAGATACAATATATGTAGATTTGATATTATGCTATAAACATGAAATATATAAATAAAATAGGTATATGATGTGGCTGTTGCTATTATCGCTGGCGGGCCACTCACTTTTGATCCCATGATATCACAATAATACATAAAAGTGTATATAGATGATATGTATTCACATATATAGATATATATGCATATCGTCTATATTCACGGAATTGTGAGTGCTAACGGAAATCAATTATGGACAATCGGTATTTCCGGAAAATAATTGAAATAAATACAGCAATAATCTTTGAATATAATATATTTGTATGTAATATTAAATGTATATATAAAAATAGAAATATATATATAGATATTCATTAGATTTATGTATATGTATAGAGGTG
This sequence comes from Galerucella tenella, assembly GCA_910591685.1. Lineage (NCBI taxonomy): Eukaryota > Metazoa > Arthropoda > Insecta > Coleoptera > Chrysomelidae > Galerucella > Galerucella tenella. The sequence continues at coordinate 34,343 of CAJUYH010002199.1, read as the reverse complement.
TAAGAGTAGTAAATTAAACGTATATTTATGAGAATAATGGTTACGAAAATGTATCACGTAGTAGGTAAGAGCGGGGGAGAGGTAGCTTTGGTTCACGCCGTAATACACAAACGACGCTGAGGCTCGTCAGTCAGTCGCTTGGCGAACGTTCGAAGTGAATAGTTTATTGTCAACATGCCTGACTTATTCAAACTTGGTGATCTTGTATGGTTTGTATCAGTAATCCACATATTGGCATTAGGTGTAGTGAATATTGATGCAATACATAGATAATTGAGGAATTTTCGTGATTTCAGGGCAAAAATGAAGGGATTTTCACCGTGGCCCGGCCGGGTAAGTTGCGAGTCTCCGCTAACGGTTATCCTTTACGTATCGCGTGCGCCACGCATCACGCTTTCTCCCGCCGCTTCAATTTGGCGGGAATTTATCAAATACACTGTAAAATTGATACTAAATTTCATCGTTTTGCACCCTATCGTCATTTTCATGTCTATTTCAAATTCTATAAGTTTCTGTGTATTTATTTAAAAGGCTCACCTGACATTTTCCCGCGTCGTGAAACTCTCCCGCCACACCCGCTGTTCGAATTCAAATTTGTGCGCACAGCAATCAAAAATATAACCTATACCCTATTATACATCATTATATATTTTTAATCAATCGCGAATATTCACCATAGTTGTTATTATTTTTTGTTTAATATATTCATCACGTCAATAGAATCTTTTTATTTTATTTCAAATTATATTTATCAATTATCATTGATCATGTTATTCTGATATTTGATAAGGTTTCACATCCTCCCAAGGATTTGAAAAGACCTGCCATTGCAAAAAAGGGTCCAGTACATTGTATATTTTTCTTCGGAACAAGCAATTAGTAAGTTGGATTATTTATTATGGTACTCAAAAGTCTCTGTATTACTGTCAATTAATTGAATGAAACTAATTACAGTGCATGGATAGAAGAATCAAACATCAAATTGTATCATGAGTGGAAAGAAACTTTGGTGAAGTCTAGTAAATCGGTTGCATTTAAAGATGCTGTTGGGGCTATCGAAAAATTTATAGCTGACGGAGAGGTAATTACTGCATTCGTAGATCGTTATTTCAATTGAACTTTATAAATAACTGATCAAAATGAATTTTCTATGATAGATTTTCGGTGATGGTTCCGATCCCGATACACTTTTTGACCGATTGAAGGAAGAAGAAACTATCTCACCAGAAAAAAAGACTCCAAAGATTACTAAGCCTCGAAAGGTTTGTAAATACAAATGTTACCATTATATATTACCTGCTGAAAATGAAAAATCATCACTTGTAACGAACTCCGTACATATATATATATATTCATTTAAGTAAATTGATGATAAAAAAAATGTTTACAGGAGATTACTCCAAAGGCAAAGAGATCCGAGAACAGTGGCGATCGTCGTCCCGCAAAAAAACAACGACGAGAATCAAGTGCCAGTAACAGCGCTACCAATCGTGTTGGAAGTGTGAGTCCAACTTTAAATCACTCGCCATCTCCGCCACGAAAATCTGGTTCAACGCTACTCAACAGGCCAACCAGCATTGCAAGACCCGTGAGTATATGATCGATCTCCATAGTGCGTATGGTATTCTTGTCAATTGTCTCTTCCAAGGCCATAAGCTATTTTATTCGACAAATTTTCACTCTTGTGTCAATTATGCAAGCATATTTTATTTTATACCCATTGTAGACAACGGTTATGAATTGCAGTGTTGTCGCATTTCAATCAGAAGACGCGCAATATATATATATATATATATGGTCCGATGTTGATATAAAAAAATTCATGCATTAAAAGAACTTTGATTTGCGTTAGTTATATGATTTTACTTGATTTTGCGGATAAAATGACGATTAACTACAACATAATCTCATGTGATTTTAAGTCACGGCTTCGCAGTGCGCATGTTTCTTTTCAATCACTTTACTTCACTGTTTACATGCAGCTATGATCAAATGCGGCTCATAAACTGCCTTTGAAAGTGTTTTTGAAAACCTCACAAATTTTCTGCATTCTTTTATCGTTTTGTTCTTGAATGATATGTTAAAAAACTATAAATTTTTAATAATCGCACATGTTTTAATATATTATTACAAACATTACATGATTCTTTTACGAGGTTGGCTCCCTCCTAAATTAAGAAAATTCAATTATACCTGTTGTTTAGTTTTTCTGTTTTTGTTTTCTTTATTTTTTTTTTTTTTTTTTTTTTTTTTTTTTCAATTATCATTTGGATGAAAATGTATTTGATTTTTGTAGGTAACACCTCCACTGGATGTTGAAACACTGTCGCAAACGTTGAAGGAGAAAAACATTTTACCGTCAAATCTAAAATTCGGTTTTCTCGGTCTTGGAATCATGGGCAGCGGAATCGTAAAGAATCTCATCAATAGTGGTCACAGCGTGATTGTTTGGAATCGAACCCAAGAAAAGGTATGTTAGACACTTTTTTATTTTTCATCACTGCATTTTGATTTGTATATAAGGGAATACGGTTGCAATATCTAATTATATAAATAGAGCGTCTGATAATATTTTTCATGAAGAGAAAAATTCGTGAGTTGGTCCAATTAAAATTTTTTCATTAAATTTACATTAAGAAATTCAATTAAAAATTGCAAGTTTATCGATAGATCGTACGAATTGATAACGGTGACATTTTGAAAGGACAGTAGGATTGCATAATAATTATCTTTTTACTTTTCATCATTTTTTCATAAGTTTATTATTATCATTATTATTTTATTAATTTTTTTTTATTTTTTTCTTTTGCAATTAAATTGTTTTACATCATATTTACATATGTACAATCGTAGTTCTTCTATGTCGAATCATTCCTACAGTTATTGTACATCGAATAATGGTGAAAGTAATATAACGATTTTTTGACATAAATTTTGAAATACAAATTGAAAAGTAGAAATCAATCGACCGTGGCGCGCCAAGCTCAATAAATTCAAACGTCATTTACGTAGTTTCATCATAATCTTCGATAACGTCACTGAAGGAGCTTCATCTACATACAGCAATATAGGTAGTGTAAACTGATAATTTTTGTTTTCGGATGATCTAATCATCCCAGATTCATTATTATCGGTATGAGAATACCGAATGAAATTCATCGAAGTAACTTGAATAATTGGAAGATAACTCGTGAGATCTGTATGAATATCCAATAAGATATCTCAATGAAGTATATTAGTAATAGAAGTAATAGAATTTTTATTTTTTTTAATTACAATGTTAATTACAATGGCATCTAAAAGTCACTTAATCATTTGATTTGAATAAATTTAGAGTTTGAAACATTAAACCTTCATTCATATGATAAAATGCATACCATGCTCATTAGATTTTTCATATTTGAATGCCATTGTTAGTCTCATTAAAACATATACATACACATATATATATATGTATATGCGTGTGTGTGCGTAGATATTTATTTCAATTCTATGGGAGATAAAAAGTTCTGATATACATTCTATATTTATCAGAATAATATATTGGATTTATCATTGCTGTATAGCGCTATCTTTATAATCCATTATAATTTCTCATTTGAAACAAATTATACTCGCCAAGAGAATTTAAGAAAACATTCATTTGCATGTTCGTTAAATATTTACAAACGTGATTGGCGCATAATAAGTACCATTATTTGATAAAGTAACAGAAGTAGACTAAAATGATATCAGACTTCTACTTGACGCTTGATGACGTGTATATAAAAAATACAGCTATCAAATTTTCCACGTAGTCTTACGTGTTTATAGTGTGACATGGTGATACGCCATGAATAAAATTCTTTGGACAAAGTTATCGTTATCATTATAACCGGATGTGTGGCAGGTATAATTTTTCAAATTCATGTATATATGAAATTCCGCACACCATAAGCCAAAAAATTCAATTTTTTGAATAGCGACAAACAATTTACGTGATAAAAATTGTTTTACACTATCATTCACGGTAATTTTTAATTTCATCAATGTCGAAGCACTCATTGTTTTTGATAATCACTGAGAACAAAGTATTGAGCAGTTATTACGTTATTGATAAATTGACATGGCTCTCTTCTGTCTGTTTCGTTGTTTTTATATGTAGATTAATTTAATATATTGAGTTACATTCACTTACGGTTTGGGATGGATTATCAGCGGATGGAGAGACGGTGTCGAGCATCAGTTCACGAGCACAAGGAAATTATTCAAAACTTTGGAAAGGGGTGGTGGTGGGGGCGTGAATTTCTCGAAATAAAAATGTTAAATGATCGACTATCGTCATTTAATTGACATCAAGTCACAGTCACAATGAAATGTACAAACGGAAGATATTTATTATACATCACTTCATTTAAGTTGACACCTAGCCATTGACAAAAGAATTTCTCGTCGTTTCATAACCGTCCTCAATGGCATAAATTTATTCTCTCGATTAATAATTAAACCAACTATTCGTCACATAACACACAGTTTTTGTTTTTTCATATCACGTTTATCATGCATATATCCTCGTTGAACCAGCTTTTTCTTACTCGGAAATATTCTAAAACACACGACAAGTTATCTTCTATCACTCACATAAACTTAATAAGCGTAATGTGTATAGTACGTTGTGTGAAAACATAGATGAATATAACAGTTGGTGATTGCAAATAATATATCTATGATAATGACGAATAACATAAAATTTGCTTAACCGAGACATGAGATATTGTTGGAATATTGAAAGGCACATTATCAATGGAAACGCGAATAACCACAACATTTACACAGACTTCACCGAGAGATAAAACATATATTTCGCTGAATTAGAGCCTGGTTTCGTTAGGAAGTTCAGGCAAACTGGTGCTGGGACCGAAGAAGCTGTGATTCTCTGGTATTGGCTGCTGTTGTTTTTCATGTTTTTCTTCATCTTCATCTCCTTCCTCGTTTTTTTTTTCGCCTTCTTCTTCTTTCCCTTTTTCTCCTACTTGTTCATCTTCTTCTCCTCCTTCATCGTTATCTTCTTCCTCTTTTCGACTCAACAATCCTGCACTGCCACATTCATATCCCGATGAGTTTGTTTCAATACCTTTTATTATCGGTGATTTGTTATTGATTTCATCAATGCGATGAAGGAGAATACCTTCAAATCCTATACGCGGAATCAGTGGTATCAATGGTACTAGCGGCAATGGTGTTAACGGTGGACCATCTTCTATATAATTAATATGGATTCCATCCATGAAACCTGCACCATGTGGACTGGCTGATGAAAATTCTGTGGGTGTATAATATTCACTGTTGAGATCTTCTATACTTGTATTGTCCGTTGCCATATTGTGTAACTTTACTCTGAAATAAGCATCCATATCGGATATTGAGCTCAAATCTTTCGGATCAAAAACTGTTGATTCACTTTTTCCGCATGAACCGCCACTTCGACAATTTTCGAAATATAAATTTGGCAAATTCTCTAAAACTTTATTTAACGTCTGTTGTTGATATTTATAGCCCTCCCGCAAACGCAACACTTGATGAGCACTAAATTTACGAATTTTATTACGTTGGAAGACATAATTTTCTCGTACCCAATTCAATTGTCCTGTCGAATAGTCACGTACGCGCTTCACCTGTTGGATAATAGAGCAATATTTTTATTATAAATATAAATAATGAATAATTTATTCGTTGGTCAATTGGTTTATGGAGCATTTATATGTACGCTCGAAACAATTATCGACAAGTGCATAACGATATATACTTATTGGCGATTTTCACAATTGTTTATTTACACATATTAAAAATATTATTTGAAACGGTGATATTTTACCTGGTCATAATACTGGTCACGAAGTGTTGTTAAATGACTCGTTCCATAATCCCTTATATCTCTTATATGCCTCATTTGACCCTCATAGCTATCACGTATCCATTCAACTTGCTGCGTACAATTATCCTTGATTCTGTGCACCTGCTGAGTGTAGTTTTCGCGTAAACGTTCAAGCTGTTGACTCTTATATTGCTCAATATTATCCAACATTTGGTAAATTTGCTTGGCTCGTGGTGTCGCGCCGCGTCTACAGCAATGACACCACCAACAGCAGCCGCATCTGAAACAATATTATTAATTCATTTATATACAATATATCAGTAGACAATATAACAATGCACCAATATAAAAATGAATAAAATGTATATATTACTTACCGGTTGAGGAGATATCGAACAAGCTGAATAAACAATGTGAGTAGCAAAAATGCAACTGAGCTAGCGGCCCCAATAGCAATGCTAATCATTTTGATTTGATGATAAGTTACTGGATCCATTTTGAGATAGAGATAGGTGGTGAAATTAGCGATAGGATTCACTGCAAAACATTTGTAACGGCCGACGTCCTCTCTAAGGAGATTGGTGATAAGGAGGGAGCCGTTGTCAAGAAGTCGAATTCTGCCATTGTTGCCAATATTTACCAAGTTATCGACGCTATGATCCATTGGATGATTGTGAAATGCATCGGGAAAAGCTGGATCTGGATTCCAGTGAAAGATTTTGAGATTTGGTGTGACCCATGTCAATGATGGTGCGGGATTGCCATTAAATTCACACTCAAGAAGCACACTTTTGTTCAACTGATGAAGCAATGTGGATTGTGTGACGTGAGCAAGAAAAGGTGGTGTGCAATTTAAGTACCGTAAAGCCTGAAGTGTATTTATCGTTGCGCTTTCATAACCGCATTGTAGACCACTCTCGAATGCAGTCCTGTGAGCATGGCTATCGGCCCATTTAACAAACCAAAACATTCTACAGTCGCAAGCCCACGGATTGCCCTGAAGATGTAGATGTGATAAATGCGTAAGATGGGCCAAACTCGTGGGTAAAAATGTCAAATCATTATTACGGAGATCAAGGCTACGTAGGAGCATTAAATGATCCAATGCTTTCGATTGAATCTCTCGGAGTGAACTATTGGTGATTATTAATTCCTCCAAATAGTTAAGACCCATTAAATCTTCATTTTTCAATATTTCAATTCGTACATTTTCCATTGTCAATGACGCTAAATTTGCCAATGGTTGCCATACATCTTTTGGTAAATAAGAAATATGTATTTTGCCAATGTTAAGACGTGAAAGATTTGTAAGTCCGTAGAATGCTTTGCTTGTCAAATTCAATATAGGATTCCCACCAATATTCAGAGATGTCAAAACTTTTAATTCTGAAAATAAATTGCGTGGCAGGATGTTGATCTCATTATTGGCTATTTCAAGAATTTCGAGATTGCCAAGTCCCGAAAAAACATGACTGGGCAATTTGGTCAGACGATTTGAAGATAATTTTAGTTGTCGAAGCCGGTGGTTTGGTTTGAATGTGTGATCAGGCAGAGATACAAGTAAATTATTTGTGAGATCGAGATGAGAGAGAAATTTTTGTAATGTAAACGCCTGATAGGGAAGCACATTAAGACGATTATAAGCGATTTCAAGTACCTCAAGTGATTTTAAACCTTCAAAAATGGCATGTGGCAAACTTATCAATGAATTCTTACTGAGATTAAGATATTTGAGATGTTGAAGTGGAAGTAAGATGTGACCAGGTAACGATGTCAATCGATTGTCACCTAAATCGAGATAGTGTAAATTTGACGTTGAGATAAATACGCCTTGTTCGAGTTTCTCTATGCCGCTTGAACTCCATACAAGCTTTTCGAGGTCTTGGGCGAACTCTAGGGCTGTTATTGGCAATGTAGCTGCTCTTACATTTGTCAGCACAACAATTTTCACACCAAATGGTATTCCGAGGCCAAGAAAGCTCCGCCCCTCGCATTGAAAAGTTCCATTGTTGCACTGACAGCGTGCAGCGCACTCGACTATTCCATTTGCAACATTTTCTTCTATATGATGCTCGTTTGTGTTGGCTACAATCAATTCTACAACACTCAAAATTATTGTTATCACCAGCAAGCATGCCAGTAGACAATATCGCGGAGTATGAACGACCACAACTCTCATTCCTAACAAATCCAATATTATATTGTTCATTTGAACGTGAACAACCACCCATCTCCCAGCTATATATGTTGTGTGGCACAATCCACCACCAACCTCTTCTCATCCAAATTTTTTTCCCCACTTTCAATTTAATTGAAATATCAACTGAAATAATTTTCCCCACACTGGCGATCCAACGTATGCTACACTATTACCACGTATGAATCATTAAAATTTTTCTCATACATGCAACAAAAAAAAATATAGAACAAAATTTATAACAATTGACTATTACACTTTGAGTATTTGCCCACGTCGCTTACATATTTTCCTTACATTTTTTTTCTTTTCTCTTCCTCTCTCACATCTTCATCATTTCTCTCTTATTTATTCTTCTCGTTGGTCATTTCAATCGGGGAAGAAATGTTGATTTGTATTGTCAATTTATTGTTGGCAAATTAAATTCACGTGTTGGCGCCACTTTTTTTTCCCCACTACCTCTCTATTTATTTTGTCACATATCGTAAAGTGTATAGACCATGTTTTGTGAGCAACTCGCAATTGGAGCACCCACCACGTTATCGAGACGAAACTTGACTAACGAGTTCCCTTTGAAAGTTCCTCGTGGCGGCTGTGCAATAACGGCATGGCAACGTTGTCACCTCTGAATATTACTTGAGTGAGTTTGTGGCAACGTCGCGTTGCCAATGTCGAACTTTGGTGCGCGACGCGTTACAGAATGCTTATATTAGCTGCGAATGCTACGAATGAAGGGGGGATCGACCGACCAAAGAGAACCCACGCGTCAATTTTAGCCCGAATTACTCCGCCCCACTCTTCCCCTCATCTTTCCATTTTACATCCTACAATATAAGGACTATCGCTCTACTATTATTATGCGTACACATTCGACAGTATTTTATTCGTTGAATTTTACTTCAAATTATACCTCCCATCCGAAATTCTCCACCTTTTCTACCAATTCATTTATTAAAAAATTTTATTTCTTAAAAAAAAAAAACCTACCACTTGTGATACGACAATACAATGTACTTGAAATTGATACGTAAATAAAAATATTGATGAAATAATTCAAAGAATTTCAAGTAAATTGTATTACTTGCGAATTATTGTACTGATAAGTAGCTGTGTATTTAATGGTAGGATTATTCGATATTTCATGTTGAATAAAACGAGAAAAAGCTTTGCCACATATATAATAAAATGTTGGAGAGAGTATGGGACCGTGACACGGCGATTGCTTGAATCAGCTGGGCTGGTTGCTATGTTGCCATCCAACAAAACTCTATTCTGTGACCGATCAATATTATTCAAGTCGGCAACATCGCAACAAGATAAATAAAGGCCATCACAGGCAGTCGCAGCATGGCGTGCCTGGCTATCCCCCGCCCCAACATCCTCTTTCCCTTCTCCATTTTCTTACTACTATACATCTATATTATATGAATACACCTTTTTTTACCTTACCATTACTACTATAATCACTATTTATTCACACATATATATTGTCTGCTCTCTTATTGCCTCTCCATTGCCATAAACTTTCTGTTTTGCAACTCGGCATAATATATCTTTAATTTTCCACATTGTCAGAGATTGTTTGGAAATAAAATTGGAATATTTTTGATATTATGTGTGAAAATGATTAATTTTCTTCTCCACTTTCAAGCTCGTTATAGATAGACAGAAGAGATGAATATATCTGATAATTCATCAACCTCAAATGCGATTTATATGAATTAATACATAATAATTTTATAAGACTTCAGTGGTGAACTATAAATTTCATGTCTTGGAAGATTTTATGACAGTAGAATACGTCACAGAAATTCTTTCATTGATATTCAGAATAAAATACAATATTCATCAATGTTTGAGTAAGAAAGTGCAGCGACAACAAAAATATATATATATATATATTCATAAATTAAATAATGAGATAATTTGTCAAATTAATTCATATCCCACATATACATGTAATGGTACAATGCAGCATCATATTCGATATATATATATATATATATATATATATACATATATATATATATCACACTGCATTGTAATACAGCTCCATTTCATTTAATTCGCTCTTTCATCACGACTGCATGATTGTGGCAACGTGGCAACACTGTGCCTGCTATTGAACATCTCTTGTATCAGCCAATATAATATATATATATATATATATACTATGGGTTTTCCTGCCTTTTTCAATTTATTTCTGCTAAACACAAATACTTTTATTTAATTATTGTATATATTCAAGTGATATACCTACGATGAAGCATGAATAAAATAGTGCAATCGCACGCACCCATTTATTGTGTACCATTGGAAAATTTTATAGATGTAATACAGAAAAGAATGGGGGGAAAAAAAAAATCATAAACCGTTGAAATATATGAGAGAAAGAGTCATGGATGGATTATTAAAAAGTGGAAATTGCTTATAATGACGAAAATAAAGTTGATATGATACTGAATATATGCAAACATTTATATATATATATATGTGTGTGTGTGTGTGCGTGTGTAATAATATAGAGGTATTGCTAGTATGCTATGCGGTATTACATGACAATGAGACATGAAGAAATGGCGACACCAAGCGACCTATGTCCTAACCAGTAGTTGGATTATATTTCACGCCAGTAGATGTCATAGAATGTCAATGGGGAGAAACTAGTAGCGCCAAGTACAAAGATATTGCATGACATTACTTTATATTATTTTATTTATATATTTCAAAAGATGTTCAACCATTTGATGAAATTAATTGACTGAAATGTGTAACTAATACATTTATATTTGTAAATGTTTGCTTTAGTGCGCGGATTTTATTAAGGCTGGCGCTGAACATGGTCTCACCCCATCAGACGTCGTTCTTGCTGCTGATATAACATTCTCTTGTGTTGCTGATCCCCAGGCTGCAAAAGACGTATGTATTCATAAACATCGATTGTCTATGTTATGTTTTACCATACAAAATGATAATGTTGAAATAATATTGTATAGATGGTATTTGGAAATTGTGGAGTATTGATGGAGATAACACCAGATAAAGGATATGTCGAAATGACGGGGATCGACGCAGAAACATCTCAAGATATTGCCGAAGCAATAAATGCAAAGGGAGGACGTTATTTGGAGGCGCAAGTTCAAGGTAGTAAAACTCACGCACAGGAAGGGACATTGGTCATTCTTGCAGCAGGCGATAGATCGCTTTTTGATGAATGCCAGTCATGTTTTGAAGCGATGGGAAAGAATAGCTTTTATCTTGGTGAAGTGGGTAATGCCTCGAAAATGAATTTGGTGCTTCAACTAATGGCAGGAGTTACATTAGCTGGACTTGCAGAGAGTATGGCGCTTGCTGATCGTGCAGGTCTCCAACAAAAAGATGTACTTGAAGTTCTTGAACTCACCTCACTCGCATGTCCAGCCATTTTGGATAAAGGCAAAGGTATACCACCACTCTATCAAATAGTAAATGTCAACACAATATTTATAATAAATAATGATGATATGATTTTTTATGTTTGTTCAATAAAAATAGCAATCATTGAGGGTGGCTTTCCTACTCAATTGCCACTTCAGCATATGCAAAAAGACTTGCGACTTTCTCTAGGTATGAGTGATCAATTGGAGCAACCATTGCCACTGGCTGCAGCAGCGAATGAGGTCTATAAACACGCTAAACGTCTTGGTTATGGTGAACATGATGCATCTGCAGTTTATATTAGAGCTAGGTTCTAACCACACGGCAATTTATTGGGCATTCTACAATGCCGTATTTATTGCAATATCTAACGTTGTTCCCTAACACAAAGGAAAAAAAAATGTTTGATGAGTTGGACGATAGAATAAATGAAAAAGAATTAATGTCTTGTTGACCAAAGTAACTGCTATGATTGATTTGACGAAAGATAAATAAATTGAATGAATTGGGCAAATTCGGTGAATTAGAGTAAATGGATAATGTAGCACAAATGATGATGCGCAGTGGCCCGTTTATCAACTTTGTCCATCCTATCATGAATTTATGAATGAAAATTTTTGTTTTTGTGTCTATAATAGAGTCTTTTGTTTACCATGAAGCATCATTGCAAACGATCGGGTAGTTGGTTGTATAAGATCATTTAGCGAGACGTCCATTCACGACATAACTCTAAATTCTTCGCAATCATAAATAAAAATAAACTATGCCCTATTTCCTACGCGTATGCGTATATATACACGCTGAAATATTTGCTGTTATTTTCCAAGAGAAATATGATAGGATAAATAAGCGCCTTGCTACAATATTTGCATCTAACTATTGACATACGTACATGTGTTGAATTGTGCCTTAGAATGACACTATAAGAAATTATTCATGTCGATATAATCGCAAGAAATTTCTTTCCCCAAAAAATAACAATATTTCAATTTGTATGACATTATTGATTGCATTTTAAATACAAACACCACATCAATTTTCATTATTATTACCATTTTATCATACGCATTCATGTTATTTACAATTAATATAAATGTCGTGAATGTTTTCATTTAATTGAGTGAGAGAATAGAAATGGATTGCAACAAATACGAATAACAAGACAGTTGTGTAGTGCAATGATGGCGAAGGTATAATGGCATATGACCAGATATGAGAGGTGAAAAATAACGACTGATATATATATATCAGTGAAGACATGGACGACGGTGACGACGACGACGACGACGACGACGACGACGACCACAACAACAACGACAACAACGACAACGACCACGACGTAAGAAGTGATTTTAAGAGAAGAGTAAAGTAGATTTTGCCGCAACAATTGCGCAATACATACTTTCGCTATTTTCTATTTTCTTCTGATTTCTTCACATGCGTACAATATGTAATTATTAATATTGCTATTATTATTATTTTTTCTTAATAGTATAGTGTACATTTAAAAAGTTTATAATGTTTATTAGTATACAATACTTTCATCAAAATCAGAAAGAATGTATCATCGTTATAGAGAGGATGGAAGAGAGATATTGCGAGAAATTTGGAAAAGTAAAAAAAAGAACGCAAGAAGAATATAACCACAAACAGATATGGTGATATATTCATAAGTTTTAAGTAACGCGAAAAATAAATTATACCAATCACTTTTCTTATTCTCATTAAAACAATCTCTCTATTAGTTATGATTTATAATTTTGATTATTGCAATTAGTGTTGTATAAATTTATTATACATTCATTATGATCTACACATGCGTACATTTGTTAATCCAAGTGGTATAGGAGTCAACAATCGATCGTTAGCAAGTTGCTTTAATAAGAATTTAATTAATTTTGTTAAATATTCATGGTTAATCAACGACGAAAATATTTGTGGAAGGTTGTAATATTTTTGTGCTAACAGTCATCACGGGAAGTCAAATTCTATCACAGATAATATCATTATATCGAAAAACAGAGTTCACATGTAGAAAATACTACGCGAAAAATATCCGCATTAAATAATATACTCGTATGATATATCACAATAATTTATAAAAAATATGGATCGTAATGTCAATGATTTTATGACAAATTACGGTCTGCACATGTAATAATGAATAAACGAATATTTTTGAATGGCCCGCCATACTATAAAGTCATCTGAATGCAGAATGAACAAAATTATATATACGGACATATTATTATATCTGTGAGTTAATTTGGTGAGACAAGGCGATATACAAAAAAAATAAAGTTAAGATGGACAAAAACGATGATGTAATAGTAAAAAAGAAAATAACTATATGAGGAGTGTATATGAAAATGCATATTGCAATTGCATATTGCTGCATTTACGATGGGAGTTATATATGTTTTATCATGAAATACACTGATTTTTGAACAATTATAATGTTTTAATTACACAATTGCAATGAATTGCCATTTGTTTTCTCACATTGAAAAATCCCGATTCACTCAATTAAATAATAATAAGTGAAATAAATTTTGTTGCCGAATTTAATTGGTATTATGAACAACAGAGAGAGAAAAAATTAGAATGTGACATTTATCTATATCTATCTATCTATCTATCTATCTATATAGTTTATAAATTTTGATAAAATATAAAGTTTATTGAAATTTCTTTAATTTTATATACTTATGAGTTTATTAGAGATGCGAGATATATAAACAATATGCATGTACATGTAAATATATTGGAATATGACATGAAGCGGTTGAATGTCTTAACTTTACGACGTTTTACTCTTCGAAGGAATAGATGTACTTTACACCCATTCTTAAACGAATATATCATGTACAGCGATCCACCATTTCAATTGTTTCAACGGTGTGCCGACAAAATTTTACACACCATAAATCAAGATTCAAATCTCGAATTCAAGAGATGAATAAATGGATTTCAATTATCGCTTATTCATCAATTAGATATTGAAAATAATTCTATTGCAGTCATAATTCAGATGGTAGTCTTCAATTACTTCTCATTAATATATCATTTGAAACAAAAAATTGACTAATTATATAAATAATACTACTTAATATTGAATAAATAACAAATGTCACTTGGGTATTCATAGTGTGCATATCAAATGGTAAATTCCATCGTATTATCCTCATACAAAGTGGAACAGCGTTACGGTACCTTTATTTTCCAATGACAGTGATCACAAATTTATGCGACATTTATTCTTTTCCGTGCAATCATCCTCTATGTACATATTGATATTTATATTCAACGATAAGCAGTAGTAATGGTGGTAGTTGTACTTATGCTCTTTACACTATATATATATATATATATGTCTGTATGTATATTCACATAAATTTTCATAATTTATTATCAATTGTAATAAGATTTAAAACCAAAGATACACGTACATGTACATTTACATCTAATTGAAACATATATATATGTTCATCAAGGAAAGTCATTACATCAATATCTGCAATGTATATGACTTGATGATATAGAAAAAAATTTTCATAAATAGTAATCTTTCATAAAAAATGTAAAATAAAAAAAAAAGCGGCAAATTATTATTGCAAATACATACGCGTATGTATATGAAAAGTGGGGAGGGGGTGTTACGTTTCCCCGCGCATATTACATTGTTTAGGTATAGGTACAATAGCAAAGATGAAAAACAGAGTGTACTGATATAGATAGGAGGAAAAAAAAAAAAAAAAAAATGTGGTGGGATGTTGTTTAGTGTGCATTGGTGAACAGAGGTGACACAGCGACAGTCAAAACTGACGACACTGATCGACAGTCATACATAACATCCATACTTATATATATATATATATATATATATATATATATATATATATATAAAGAGAATAAGTACTGCTATCACCATCACCGCTACTACTGGTTATAGTCGAATATATATATTGAAGCGACAGTGCGCTTAGCGGCGAAAGGGGGGAGGAGTGCAATGAGACGCCATATTTGAGGGAACGATCGCACGTGTTTCACCACCCGAGGTTCGCTGTCAGTCGACAGAGTGAGGTGTCGGTTGGTGTCGGTAGTCCGATGTGCTTGAATTTTAATCTGGTAATGATGTCGTTAGGTGGAGGTGCCGACGCAACAACATCTGCATTCTCGTCATGTTGCCATATGCGTGGGTTTTAATATAATATTGACGTGTGTGCTATACTATTTTTTACCAAAAATTCAACCGATCAGCTGTTTCCATCCTGACAATTAGCTCCATACGTTTGCGCAACATATATGCATATATATATATGTGTGTGTGTGTGTGTGTGTATTTAGAGTGTTTACCATCATACAACAATTATTACTCAAACTCTATCAATTTTTTCTTCTTTTGTTTTTCTTCACTTTTTGTTTTCTTCATCGGCGTATTTTACCAGTTATTTTCGCTGTTGCAATGGCAAATTGGATTGTATGAAAAACAACGTCGCAACATTAAATGAGACGGGCATTTGGATTACAAAGTGATAGACAAATGCGCGATGTGGATGACGAAAAACGTGAAATAGTGAATGTAATATATATATAGTATGTATCTACAGAGTGTGAGAGAGAGAGAGAGAAAGGGGTCGGGTGCAACATTGAGAAGGAATAACTGAGTGAAAGAGAGAAATACAAATAAAAAAAAAATAAAAAAAGAGTGAGAGAGCAATTGAGTGTGAGAGTTGTGCGACAGAGTGATGCAGTGTTGTATTACGAATGCCAAGTGCCCCGTGCCAATTGTTTGGATTACTTGAAGAGATATGTCCTCGTCCGGAGGTTATTATGACGACAGAAACCCACTGCTCAAAGGTACCTTAACAAGGTGAGTGGATATCAATCCAAGTCCTATCATTAATACTTATATATTATCATATTTTTCCTTATTATCCATCCAATTGATTATTGCTAGATATAATTCAAATATATATATATATATATATATGTATGTATGTATGTGATGTATGATCTCTCGAGTACTTACACATAACGAGTGAGGTCGCTCAGTCACTAGGCCAGTATGTCGACATCGTCATTACGTTCATCCGATCCTTTTATTTTACCAACATGCATCTTCATTTATTATATCTATGCATTATATATATATACATATATATATATGCATCTATGTATGTGTGTTATTTGTTGTATATAAATTGTTTATTATTGATAATTGAACGATAAACGGCATTAGAGCCAACTCTAATTTCATGAATCATTATGTAGGCGCATATGTATATGAATATAAGAATATTATTGTAATTTACAGGTGAAAATTCACATATATTTTTTTTTCACTCTCGTTTCACCCAATATTTTTCTCTCGTTTATATTAAATTATAGCAAAACCAAAAAAAATTACAGTGTAAATGAAAAAAAAAAAAAAAAAAAAAACAAATAAAAATAATAATATATAATTGAATAAATTCCACGATATAAATGACGTATGAGTCTGGGATACTTGGATAGTTGTTTTCAGTATTTTAAAGCGAATGCCAATGTGTGTCCATAGTCAACACTTTCACCGAACAATTTCTAAATCGTGCCGTGAGCTCTTGGGCATCGTCCACAATAATGTCTGGACGGATGCATCACTCCATAACGTCTCTTACTATTAATATTATTATTATTATTATTATTATAATTTTTTTTTTATTATTATCATTTATGTTAGTAATTATATCATGTGGCTGGAACCATATGGATGTATGGGGTTTTTTTTTTATTTAGCCCTTTTTACATTTTCAATTGGCGACAAAACATCAAATACAGTTGGAGTAATGAGAGATTTATGTGAAATTTAGTGTGTGCATATTCCACATAGAGTTGTTTATCCAATGACATTTGGCGAATCGACGCTTTTCACAATCTTATCACAATGAATCCGCGATATTACAATGTTTAAACTCTATTTAATTTCATTACATTGAATTTTCGTTAATAACATAATTAAATAGGATTATTATTGTTGTGTTGAATGTTGGCATTTATAGGTATGGTACTACTATAATTTATTGTATAGTGATTGAGTGAATACATTAAAATATATAGATAAAAATATGGATAATGAATTGTCAGAGTTTGACAAGGTATCATTTCATCTTTATGACGTCCATTCAACAACAATATGTAACATTTGTATTCACAACTTGAATAATTTTGTCCTATTGAATTATCCATTATTCCATTGTACACACAGTTATTTCCTTGATCTCTTTAAAATACTAATTGACAAAATATTTAATATGTAAGGTAATAGATGTTTCTCATTCAAAGTGAAATTAAGTGTGCAATACAATAGTATAATATATACAATTAAATTGTCGACACGTGCGACGCAACGATTTGTTTACGTTGCGCTGGCGGCGAGTGAAAGTTTGTGCGAGTGAGGTATTGTACAACTAAACGGCCGGCCAATATACACTACCATACGTATAAAAATGGCAAATAATCTACAGTCCATTGACTTGAAAATTTTCTAAATTACTTACATCCATATAAAATAGAAAAAAAAATTCGACAATTTCACACTGAATCAAGATAACTTTATAATTATATTATATACGTTTAAAAGTAGCAAATACAACACGATAAAAGACGAAGAAAATAAATGGTGAATACCAAAGTAGAGATAAAGAAGAGATAACGAAAGTATTTTTGTTTAAAGATAGATTATTTAATTGGCTTTGAGGCGAGAAGTGGCCAATGAACTGACATGAAACAAACTAAACAAATGCTCTGGCATTAAATATGACCGTCCGTTTTCAATGTGAATGTATATACATTTTACAAATACATTTTATTTCTACTTATTACATAGCCTAAACTAACTGCAATATCACCAAGTATTTTATTGTTGCTCTCTAAATGTTTTTTTTATATATATAGATAATAATTTAGTCATGGTGATTTCACGCTCAACAACATAATAGTTAGTATAAATCCTAATGATCGTAGAGTACTAACGAATAATATTGACAAAAATATATAATGTGGTTTTTGTTTATAGCAAATAGATTGAAAATGGCCGGGGATAAAAACGATTCCTTTGTCGCGAGCTCGTGAACGGGATGACCCCGGGATACGTGGCATTCTGTCTCTATACTGCTCCACCGGCCTCTTCATGAGTATGTGGGTCGAGAAATGCCGTACTCGCTAAATATATCCGCGACGCGTGCAATGCCCGAATATACGCATTTGTGCGTTTCATTTTTCACTCATTCACTTTATTATAATTTTTAATCTATTGTTAATGTCATTGTAAAATCATTAAAATTATCATTGTATTGATATGATATACCATAGATATAAACACAAATAGTGACGATGATGATAGGTTAGTGAAGGAGAGTAATTTGGTTTATTATAAAATCATATTGATATATATATATGTAATATATATTAATTACTATATTTTCGTATTTATGGTATTCATTAATTCATATTTAATTTTTACGATAAAATAAGCATATCATAATAATTCTAATAATAACTATGATGTATTTCATATGAGAGTTAGGTTATAGTTATTATTCATTTAAAATAAAACAATATGGATAATTATTTTTGGTGAATAATGTATATATTCATATATATATGTCAATCTTAACTTTCCATTAATAAACAATATTCATTATATCTATAATGTATATAGAGCAGATCAATTGTTGATTGAATAGAGAAATGACATTTGTAAATTGGAAAAATAAACACGGGCCACAGGTATAATTGTCATTTTGTGTGTAGTACATTGATGCACTTGAAAATTATTGTTTTATGCAATTGCAAAGAGTATTTCAATTCAACTAAATGTACAATACAGTCCAGAGTCGTTTAGAGTTTTCATTCAATAGCATAAACATTGAAAAAATAACGATAATACGAGATAATGACATTTCATAACAATGCATTTTTTCAAAAACAAATATAATAAGTGTCGGGTTGGTAAACTAGAACATATTATGTAAATAGTACTGTGATACATCCACCAGATGTCAGAATAATGACTGGTAAATTTCATATATATATATATATATATATACATAAAGTATATAATCTATTATTATTCCCCTTCTCGTTTGTTAGTTCACTTGTCCCGGCGCTGGTTACACCACGAAAATTGCAATATGGCTTCCGCCATTGCGACTAAGTGAGCGCAGTTAAAGTTTATAAAGTATTACTTCTTAATAATGTCGAGATATTGTTGCTTTTGTGCGTCCTCATTTCATCATAAACAATTCAGCGGGTGAACACATTATTATCGTGGCTCATGATCTCTCGGTTAGTACGAAATTGCTACCGAATTTTTCTTCAATACAATATCAACGAGAAGGAGGAGGTACATTACAAGATCGCGAAGAGGCTCCACCACAAGAGAATCTGTTGCGATAGTCACGGTAGTGAATGTGTCACAATTTATACTTGAAGTATGTATGCTGCTACAGCTACGTCTTGCTGTCAATTTATTGTGTCTGTGCTAATAAGTGCACAGGCATATACATACAATGGCTGTATCATGCCAACGTAATTTCAACTAAAAAAATTATTTCAATATACAGATAATAAAAGGTAAATTGTTTAATAACAACAGTACAGATACTGCCAAACTACTTCGTGATTTGTATTATGCTTAAATTGTTGAGGTATATTTGATTGTTAAATGGAATTATAACGATTTCATGGTGTTGAAAGAACGTGAACATCGTGAGAGGGAAGAATAAGAAGAAAGGGGAGAAGGAGGAGAAGGAGGAGAAGGAGAAAGACTACTGTTCGTAAGAGATGGAATTGTAGATTTAGAGGCATAGCAATACAGAAGAGTGGGCAAAGTTGGCAGAGCTCTCCCCCCCACCCCTCGTCCTTTTATCCTCTCTTTCCTGCGCGCGACCGTTCTCTTTTCTCTGTGTAACAGTCACGTAGCGCGTGTACGACCTGTGAAGCACCTTCCCATACATGAGTGTGCGCGCGTGTATAAGTCCATGGGCTGTTACACTGTCAATGTGTGTTTGTGTCGGTGAGACATCTATTAGGCCACTGAATATACACATACCTATATCTAGATAAATCCTTGAGTCACGTGAAAATAACGCGCACACAAACGACACAAAGTAACATTTTTAATAAAAAAACGCAGCAAGACAGTTAGTAGGCAAAAATGAAAAGAAACACACAAGTACATTCTCATATCAAACGATAAAGAGTGTGTAAGAGAGAGCAGCTGTTGTCAACTTCAATCGTTGTATGTTGTATGTGGGTGCGTTGTTGTACGTGTCAAAGAAAGAGACAAAACTCATGATGAACGGTATGGTTGAGTGAGTGAGTGAGCTGCGACGTTGCCAAAGCGCCCTTCTACTCTGTTACTCTAGATTGTGTGTTGACGAGAAAGAGGCAAATAGCGTGGAATACTGCAAGTGAAAAGAGGAAAGCGTTAAGGTATACCAGGGGTATGTGAACATGTCTACCAACAACATTCAAAAATATATATAAAAATAGAAAAAAAAAAAAAAAAAAAAAACATTTTCATTTAACAAACAATTTTCCACGAAAATTCATTGTGGCTTTTTATTTATTTTTTTTTTTTCTAACTATTTAACTGAAATATTTTATTATGTTGGTGTCATATTATGTTAATTGCAAGTGATGATAGTGAAAATTAATTTTGACAGTGTAAATTTTTATTGGTCACACAACAACGGCCGGGCGTATTTTAATATTGATAGAAGTGCTCTTTCAAACTATCAATAGATAAATTCATGTGAATAAGAAGGAAGATAATAGAAAGAAAAATAACAAAAGATTAAGCCTGTTACTCTACTCGTAGAGACGTATAATAAAGTGAGTGAGAGAGATTGTATTTGATGCCATGAGTGTGGTGATCGCAAACAACACGTGACACTTTGAGTATTAAATACGAGATAGCCAGTCTCAAAAATCATGAAGAAGCCGCGGTGAGTTTAATTATAAATATACTTGTAATTAATTTATTTATTGTTACGATTCCATCGGATGATACCATTTAAATGTGCATGTATAAAAAGTTGTAATATTAAATCACATGAATTTTTATTGTATCGTATTTCATTTACGATACACATATATACATATGTATATACATATAAAGTGAAAAATGGTCTTGAGACTCAATAACCGTTGTGTCGTTGAGTCGTTCCGGAAACCATTCTCGGCAGGTGGTGGTGATATTTGACAAGGGTGAAAAACATACACAATGCTCGCAATATCTATACACTCTATTCTCTCAAAAGTTCTCCATTTTACAACACGTTACACTATTTTACATACAATATCAATTATCAAAAAGAATGTTCGTGTTTAGTGACGATATTATAGATAGTCTGTGAACATTTATTTGGATAATAACATAAACCCATAAACAGATTGAATATTAATTTGAAGAGAGAGATTTGATTGTATATTTTTTGATTATTCTTCACGTAATAATAGAACGATGGCAATAACGAAGCCAAGTATAAATTAAAAAAAAACAGTCAATGTAACTAAAGTCCAAGGTTTTTCGCTTGACATTATAATCACAAACTCGCGATTCGCGCTCGTGTACTTAATTCACATATTCATAATAATTCACGTTTCCTTTGTATTGCGGACATCAAACCCAAGCATAAACATACCACTTTGTGGCATATGTCGCCATAGGTTTCACCATTTGGTCAAGCATACACTCCCGTCTGTACATATCACGTATTTGTAACTATTTATGCATGGCTCTGCATAGATCGGACAAATGCACATGTATATATATATATATATATTCTTCTCCATCGAATATAAGTTGTTACATATGTATAAATTATATGCAGTGTGCACGATAGCGAGACACACGGCTATCCCGGTTACCACACGTCACAAGAGAAATTCATAATCCACATATCCCATTTTTTTTATTTATTCTTACAACGCATTGTATCAAATTGAATTAAATATTATTGTCTTGTGAAAAATCCGAAATGCTTTAAATGTTTCACGAATAGGAAATACAAAATACACAAAAAGTAATTGTTAATATTACACATGACAATGTCACAATATTTAATGAATTTACTCAGCTAAATAATAGTTAGTTTAAAGTTCAAATTTTAATCTTCCGAGTGTTCATTTTTTCTTTGATCAGCCTTTACTACTTTTATACACATATATTTTTATCATTTATTTGGATTAGCTATTTGTATATGTTGATAGTACTATTCAATAGTATGTAGGGTTATGATGGTATATGAATTGATTGTAATTGCCAATGTCAGTCGCTCAAAAATATTTATTTTCCATATTACAATTACAAAATCTAGATTATCATATTTTATAGTTATAATAATTTTAGTCGATTATTGTTTATAGAAATAAAATATGTTTGGGATACATAAGTAAATATATAGGCGGTATGACGACGCATTACATGTATCTGGTGCAAATATGAAATCATGGTGTGCATGTGAAAATGATTTATGTAAAAGCATGTGCACCAGTCATTGCATCTTGAAAATATTTTTCAGAGTCAATCGATAAAGACATTTTTATAAAAGCACATAAACGTACCACATATATATCGATACGTATTTTGCGTTTATATTAGTGAAGTACTCTACATTTTGTTTGGATGATGGTTGTTTTTTTTATTTATATATATATGTCTCATTATGAGTTTTAGTGAGTTGAGTTGTTTTATTTAATTGTGGGTAGATCTTCACATTTTTCATACGAGACGGCGTGACAGTCGAGCGGCCATTTTGATAATGTCTCCCACCTTGTCATCGCACAACACTTTCCCCCCTAACCTCTCCATCGCCCTTTCTCTCTATTCTATCTATGTGCACATGAATCTGTATGCATTTATGTATAATAATCATTCGCGTTATACTTGTCTGTCTATCTTTGTTGTCAGTGCATTACTCTGAATGTGTACGTGGATGTGAGTGTGTGTGTGTATGTGTGGTTGAGTCGCAACCGGCAAGTGCCAATTCTTCTCCAGTTCTCCTCATCAGTTTTAATCTTATTACACAGTCACGGAAATTATAACTATTTTTACTATATCCTATACATATATATCTACATATATGTATATATCGATGTGTGCTGTAACATTTTAGTGAAAGTCTTATGTTTACGTCGTATTTATTGATGTGAGTGTTGACGTTTTTTGACGCAAACAATTTAATAAATAAAAGTGGAGGATGAAAATGGGTGAGTGTTGCGTATGTTTTAAATGATCATAAATTCATATTATTATTATAATAATAATTATTATTAATGTTAAAAGAGGTATGGATATTGTTGAGTTGGCTCGTCGCGTAATATGCATTTTTAACCTCCATTCTGGAAAATTTATCTCGCAAGATTCGTTGAAGCGCGCGCACACCATTTGTGCCACACGATCAATCTGTGTGCGTGTGTAAATACAGCAGCAAATGCTCGTATATTTTTGTATGTTTCTCTTCATCTTCGTCGTAATTTTGTCCAAGTACGCCGTATAGTAGAGGTGACCTCTCGCATACGCAATTATGTTAATGTCCAGTTGTTATAATAATAATATTATAATACTCACTGACAATTTATATATATATATATATATATTCAGTTGCAGGTTTTTTCTTCTTTATAATTTTTCATTATTATCATTGAGTATCTTGGTCCAGTTGCAATAATATATGTGATATCAATGGCAATTGTACTAAGCATTGTAAATGGTATTGAATTGATGTGTGTATATTAAATGGTGAAATTTTGGATTGGCCGTTTGAATTACAAGGTTGTATTGTTGACTGGTGGAGAATTAATCGAATATATATTTTCATTTTGCTTCGTGTAAAGTATATGAGTGTTTTTATATACTTGTGCTGTAACGATAAAAATAACGATTGAACTATGAAACAATATCGTAGTCGACGATGACGATGACATTACCGCCTCATCATTTTTCTTCTTTCAATATTCATTGAAAATGCCTTTATGTTTATATTGCCGTTATAATGTTTGCGGTATTATTTTGTGATGATAGTGGAAAATAAGAGTCAAGATTATAATTGGATATGGTACGACGACACCAATTATTATTGCATTTTTGAATATCTCCTGAGTTATCTTATTTATCCATTTATCATTTGAATTACATTATATAGCTGTTGTTCAAGGATAAGAATAGGATAATCAAATGTCCACGTGTAAATCATTATTTATCAATATTATATGAAAAATTGCAAAGGGAGCATTATCAACATTGTTACAATCATTATATGGGGCAATAACATTGACATATTACTACATATCATCATATATAATACATGTATAAATACATTATGTTTTATGTTTGCATCACTAGCATTTTCAAAATAAACACATGATTAAAAACAGATTGTTTACTTGTCATTATAATTGACTATTAGCTACTGAATACGCTGACTTAGCTTCATTTCTTACTAAACCTGCGAATCATACAATCACAAATAAAATATCAGATGAATAATCACCCCACAATTATGTCTGTCCATTATTCTATTTATATTTATTGCGTTTTATATTACTGCGTCGAAATTATGTACTGCTCCAATCACATTTATCAAATTATTGGCGAATCATGATCCATTTTTTTTTTTTTTTACAAACGACTGCATATAAATATGGGGTTTCTTAGATAAATTGTTATAATATTTTTATGTTTCTACTTGAATAATGTTAATATATATATATACGTCAGAATTAATAAGAGCATCGAATTGATGATTCAAGGTTAATTACAATAACCACCGTATTCACTTTTGTCATATTATAAATAAGTATATAGGTATATGTTATATACGTATATTTTGAATGAAAAAAAAAAATAAATAAATAATTTGGCAGAATTGCTTTATGCTTCGCTCACAATAAAGGTGTCTAATATCAATTGGATTTTATGGGAATGGAAATTATTCATGTGCTTGCTATAAATTGCCATTGTTCAAAATGAAAAACTGGAAAAATATAGAATAAATCGAAGAGATTTTGCTGGACATTGGCTGAAGGTGTCGTTGTGAAAAGAAATATTTAAACTATTGACATATTGCGCGTTCGTTTGATTTGTTATTTTGCCTTACGTAAAGTCTAATCATCGGCGAAGTAGGGTCATTATCAATTAACGAATATGTGTAGTATTAGTAGTAGTAGTAGTAGTTGTAATATAGGGTGTGTGCATTGTATGGGGATTGCGTCGTCTTTTTTTAATAAAAATTATTTACCAGCCATTTTCTCATTTTTAAACGCATACAATTATTCAAATGCACTATTTTATTTTTATTTTTTCCATACAGATCTCTGTATACCTACACAAATAATGTATACAGTTTGAACAATGATGATGTATATAATGATAGATTAATAAAAATGTGTAATTCAACAGAAATTTCAAGCATTTTATTGATCATTATTCATTATTAAATGTATGGAAAACTAAATATAGTAATCATATATATATATGTATGTATAATCGGTGAAAGAAGTGTGTCAGTGTGTCACTGTTGAGACTCACGCACCTCGCATCTCTGAAAGCTTGTATTGTATAGCATAGAACAAAGATAACGCAACGTTAAATAACAATCTTCGTATGGCGGTAATACAATCAATATCGTAGTAATTATATCAACGATTTCTGACTATAGGCAAACTGTATATATATATATATATATATATATATATATATGTATATATGAGTTGTGAAGAAGTGATGTGGAAACTGCTGAAAATGATGTGGACAATATACCATTATACATGTGAAGATATATATATATAGAGAAAGATACATATATTTAGCCTTCGTCGGTTTATAAATAAATGCGACAACTTATCCTTCCTCTGCTCTACTGTGCATCATTTTCATTTTATATACATGTATGAGCGTGGTGTTTTATTTGTCATATTCAATTTTTCAATTATAATTTTACAATAATCTATTGGGGTTTTTTTTTTTTTTTTTTTTGCGCAACACAAAAAGTAATATGATAAGTAGAAAAATAATTAACAAATAAATAGATGAATAGAATATACTAATAGGTATATTTTATGTTTTTTGTTGTTGTTTGTATGTTACAGCGTGGACCGGGACCGACTTCGGGAGCGTGAGCGACAGGCGCGCGCGGCCATGTCGGTCCAGGCAGAACAAGCGACAGCAGTCGGAGGTCCAGAAGTCTGCCATACTCATCACAACCATAATAATCACGGAAATTCTCATGTATCTGCAGCTGCCTCACTTTTTCGCGCGCCCGTCAGAGTAAGTATATATATATATCTTTATTATTTTCATTTTTCACTGCCCTTTGTTGTGATTCGCGTCAAGTCAATACACATTAAATTTGCCATGCAGATTATATTAAAATTTTACAACACGGTTAGGGGAATTATTACGTTATATTCCTAATGCCCGTTAGCTATTCCGTATTCACAATAACTTTTTAGATATATCTCATATAAATGGCGAATTTTACTATTACACCATACATTACAATTATATCTGTACAAAAATAAAAGTACATTTTATGGTATTTATTCACGCAATGCTATAGATATCAGATATATTTTGTATAATTATTGTAAGTTCGCATCCTAATGACAATGCGAACATGGTTTGTTGTTGAGTGTTACGTAATTGATTTTATAAATATATTACATCAAATTGGTGATGCCTATGCGTCTTTCTCCCTCTCTCTCTCTCTCTCTCTCTCTCTCTCTCTCTCTCTCTCACTATATATATATATACTATATTTATATATGCGTCATCGTTAATATTTCCTATCTGTTATCGCTACTTTTCCACTCTACTCACTTGTTTATTTGATATTCATACGCTATTTA
>CAJUYH010002198.1:0-41645 GCA_910591685.1 Galerucella tenella | reverse complement strand
AAATTGATAATGGATGCATTTAGATACTTACCGGCAATATGTACCTTGACAATTTTTCATATATAACTCAAAAATAAAATGGCGGCTAATGTCGAAAATTTATGACTATACCAGGATTTATGACCATACCATAATATCCACATAAGGTTACATGGTTATACTATAGGGTATCCACAAAAAATATTGCAATATATTTTTTTATCATTTTATTTTAGTACAAAACACATTATTATTATAAGGTTACCACAAACTGAAATTTGAAAAACGCTTTTATTTGTGGTATTCAAGGGAATCTTCGGCACAACATAATCCTGGCTTATCTGGACACTCAAGGCAACATCTCCTTGTGAGTTTTCTTGTTCCATCATGCCGACAAATGACACAAACTTTTCGAAGTGCTCGCTGTTTACCTTTTTCTTTTAGTAAATACAGGGTGTCCCACGACGAGTGAAAACTATCTGTATATGGCAAAATACTCATAGTAAAATCACGAAAATTTCTACGTTTGGGTTTTCGGATACGATCTTTTCAACTAAAATAATTTCAAAGATGGCCGACTTCCGTTTCTACCGGAAGACGACTGTAACTTTGTTATTTTAAATGGAACACCCTGTATATTAATACCTTTTTGAAATGTACGTAATATTTTAGTATACTTTTGTCTAAAAACTTTTTTCGGAAAATGCACACTTTTTGAGATTAATTATTTTGTAGAAAATTTGACCGTTGAAGAACCTTATAAATTATTTTTTTACGAGAGGACCCTTGAAGATATGAAAATGGTTTCTCTTCGGTTGCCTTAGCAAGGTCAAACGTATTCGAATCTATGTTGAAAAAATTTTCATTTTATACAGGGTGTGTATAAAAAGTGTTCAAAGTTTAACTTCATAAATATCAAATTTCTTCATTTTTTTAAATAGAACCTCCCTGTTTTCTGTAAATTTTTAGAGATGCAGGTGTGGTCTAAATTTTGATACAAGCACTAAGAAATAAAAAATTTTATGTGAATTTACTTTTAATACATGGTAAATATGACAAAGTTGTTACAAGAACATGTGCTTTATTTGCAGTAAGATATCCAGATTGACCGCGATCGAAATCGCACATTGTTAAAAGAATACTTAACAATTTGAAGCTATTCGGTTAATTTTGAGCAAAAGTTAATCGAATTAAACCATTTGTGACAATAATAAGATATGCTACCAAATTTTATGGAAAATTAAAAGTCAAAGAAAAATAGTCTTATGTTTCAAAGTAAATGTTCAAAATTGCTACCTTGAACTTCAATGCATTTTTCAACCCTTCTCAGTATGCCTTCATTCGTCGCACGGCTGATCATCATCTCAGAAAGAGAATTGAAGGAATTTCGAACTCTTAGCTCACAATCTTCTTTAGATGTTAAGGCTTGTGAGTAAACCTCTTGTTTTATGTGACCCCATATAAAAAAATCTGAAGGCGTCATGTCGGGAGAGCGAGGGGGCCACCGAAAAGGACCATTATTTGCTAACCACCTGTCTTCAAATTGCTCTTCTAAAAATGTATTTATGACAATTGAACTGTGAGCAGGAGCACCCTCATGAATAAAAAAAAGTTTGCTTAATTCGTCTGGTGGCAAGCGGTCTAAATAATTTTGTTTCAAATTTCTTAAAATATCAAGATATCTTTCACCTAAAAATACAACAAAAAACATTAAAAAATACAAAAACAGTGTTTTTTACATAATTAATTAGGAATCAATTAATTGATTGTGTTTCCTAACCATTCAAATTCCCATCGTAGGAATGAAGTGCTATTATTTGATTATTTCTAATAGCATAAAAGACATTGAACTGCCACTGATCTTGAAAGGCACGTTCTTTGGTTAAATGAAGATTATCTTGACTCCAATAATGGGAATTGTGTCTATTAAATAATCCATTTTTCGTGAATTTCGATTCGTCGCACCAAATTATGTTTTTTAAAAAATCGTCGTCTTCCTGGCATTTTGTTAGTAAAAACTCAGCAAAGTCTATTTGTTTAGTAAAATCGGTTGGTTTTAAATTTTGACACAAATTGTACGAATAGGGATGCATTTTATGTTTTCGTAAAATACGGTGAATCCACGATTTGCGTACTCCAAGATCTCTTACGGCAACGCGTATTGATGCTGCTGGATAAGCAGTAAAATAAGCAACAACATTAATTTCGGCATTATTATTGTCAATAACTGGTTTGATTCGATTTACTTTTGCTTCAAATGAACCGTATAGCTTTAAATTGTTGAGGATTATTTTAACAGTATGCGAGTTTGGTCGTGGTCTATCTGGATATCTTGCAGCAAATAAAGTACATGTTCTTGTAACAACTTTTTCACATTCACCATGTATTAAAAGCAAATTTACATAATCTTCGTTATTAAATTGGGAACGAGCCATTTTAACGATTTTCGAAAGTATCAACAATTAACTAATGTCAGTTAAATAAGTGTCATTTATTACAAAGCCTACTAAAAGTATACATAAAAAATTTAAACTTGTTAAAAAATATAATAACAATTTAAAACCTCAAATATCTCGGAAACGACTAAAAGTTGGAATAGGATCAATAAAAACAATTCGATTTTTTTTTTTTAGAGACATATGAAGAAAAAGACTTTTTTATTTCTTAGTGCTTGTATCAAAATTTAGACCACACCTGCATCTCTAAAAATTTACAGAAAACATTTAATATCTGGATAACGGTAAGGTTTAGGTATAGGTAAGTATACATGAACTTGCCTTATTTTTTTCTCCTGAATGCATTAAAATAGGAAAAACAGGTTGGTTCTATTTAAAAAAATGGAGAAATTTGATAATTATGAAGTTGAACTTTGAACACTTTTTATACACACCCTGTATAAAATGAAAAATTTTTCAACATAGATTCGAATACGTTTGACCTTGCTTAAGGCAACCGAAGAGAAACCATTTTCATATCTTCAAGGGTCCTCCCGTAAAAAAATAATTTATAAGGGTCTTCAACGGTCAAATTTTCTACAAAAAAATTAATAACTCAAAAAGTGTGCATTTTTCGAAAAAAGTTTTTAGACAAAAGTATACTAAAATATCACGTAGATTTAAAAAATGTATTAATATACAGGGTGTTCCATTTAAAATAACAAAGTTACAGTCGACTTCCGGTAGAAACGGAAGTCGGCCATCTTTGAAAATATTTTAGTTGAAAAGATCGTATCCGAAAACCCGCACGTAGAAATTTTCGTGATTTTACTATGAGTATTTTGCCATATACAGATAGTTTTCACTCGTCGTGGGACACCCTGTATACCATAACGTGTAATATCTTAGAAGCAGTCGTGGACGGTTTATTTGTATCACTTACCATTTAACGATATCCTTTACTATATTTTTCCAAAATCCCATCACAACACAATTTTGTATAATCATACATGGTAACTTGGGAGCCTTCATTTGCATTATTATACAGGGTGTCCCAGGAGTTCATACCAAAAACTTGGGAGGTGATAGAAAGACTAAAAATAATGACGTATTTCATATAAAATTTTTTCTTCACGCCCTTCGTTAACGGACTATAGGACTCTAAAGTTGGGAATGAAAAATGGTTTTTTATTTACAATTATCAAATGGCTGATTGGAAATTGGTGATATTTTAACCGTTAATAAACACCATAATTGCACACTTTTTGGCGTGATATACAAGTCTACAACATACTTGTGAACTCAGGTACCGACTTAGTTAAATGGTGGATGCGTCATTTTTTGTAAGTAAAACTTTTTCCAGTTATAAATGCAATAATTGGCTTTTGCGAACATTTTCAGAGATATCAGGTCCTCTGGTGACATCTCGATAACATTAATGGTCTAGATGTTTCAAATTTGTCGCAATCACAAGATATCTGATATATACAGTTTTTTGAAGATTGTTCTCATTTTTTGGTTTCGTTTTCGTTAGTATAGATCTCAACGTATTGTTAGATTTAAAGCTAGTTCGAATATTGAATTGATTACCAATTTTCTCAATTCAATAGGCTCCCATACACGAAGCGATATTTTGCGCGACATGGTATGTGACAGACAGTGTCTGTTTAATTTGGCATATTGGGAACGCACGTTAGTGCTGAACGACGGATCTGGTCGGTGAAATACGTCATCGGTGAAGGATCAAGTCGTTACAAGTCAAATTTTGTACTTGCAACTAACGAAAGGATCCAGTCGTTGAGCTCGTCTGTTGGTTTGAATTTTGGGGTGCAATGGAGTGGACAAATAAATAGTAGCAGAGTTTATAGAATTATATAGGGAAAGGCCATGTTTGTGGAAAATTAAAGATCCTGATTACATAAATAAGAATTTAAAAAGAGAAGCATACGAAGATTTGATACAATTTTTAAAAAGCAAACATTATAATGATGTAACTGTGAAAGATGTGAAAACAAAGATCCAAAATATGAGAAATGCTTTTTGGAGAGAACGTAAAAAAATTGAGAATGCTAATAGAAGTGGATCAGGAACAGAAGATGTTTATATACCAACGTTATGGTAAGTGATTGACTAAAATTTTGCTGATTTTGTATTAAATATTTATTGAAATTTAAGGTACTATAAGTTACTTTTATTCACAAAAGATCAGGATGATGATGATGATGATGATGATACTGAAACCCAAAACGGCACTATTAGTGATGAATTGAATCAATCTATTGTAGATGAAGCTACGACGAATGCAAATGGTCAAGAATCTGTTGAGAAGGTAAGTGTTTTAATTTATATAACTTCTTCCTGCTCTTATAATTTCTTCTTGCCAGGATACTTTTCCGGTGCCATTGAAATAATTCATGTATAATTCCCGATTTTCCTTTGCAGTATTAGTTGCATTTCTTATGATTGTTTCTTCCAATGGCGTTATTATTTCACTTCTACGTGCTATTTCATTATCAAGTAATGGTGTGTTAGTGTATGTTGGACTAGTTCTTCTCAAAAAATTATGCAAATAACAAATGGCTAGCACAATATACCTGATTTTTTCTGGAGCAATGCTGATAGGAGTGTGTAAGATGCGAAACACTGCTGAAATCAATCCAAATGTATTTTCCACGACGTTTCTTGCTCGTGAAATTCTATAATTGTATATCCTCTTCTCTTTAGTTAAATTTGTTTGTGGAAATGGCTTGACAAGATTGTTATGAAGAGGGAAAGCGTCATCGGCAACAAATACAAAGTTCAATCCTTCATCATTTTCATCTGCATCAGGCAGGTTTAAAGAGTTATTTTTCAAGCATTGACCAAATAAGGTTGCATCAAATACACCTCCATCAGATATTCTGCCTTGCTTCCCTACATCCACGTAAATAAACTCAGAATTATGGTTCACAACTGCCATTAAAACAATACTGTAGAAGTGTTTGTAATTGCGATAAAGAGCTCCAGAGTGAGGAGGCGGAGTTATTCTTATGTTTTTCCCGTCTATGGCTCCTCCACAGTTAATCATGTCCCAACGATATTTGAAGCCTGAAGCTATGTGCTTCCATTCTTCCTTTGTTGCAGGCATCTACAACAAAATAAGTCATTTATTTTTGCACTATGTCACATTACCAAAGAATATTGTTTTGCATATAACCATTGTTTCAGGTATTTAAACAACCACCTGAACAAAAGATTAAAAAGAAAAGAACATCCTATACGGATATAGATGAATTTTTGAAAGTATGCACCAAGACTTAATCTAATCCGGACAAACCCGATGAATTCGAATCCATGTGTATGTCTTTCGCAGCTAAATTAAGAAAAATGAACACAAATCAACAAATATTTGCAGAAAGTCTAATGCACAACGTTTGTACATTGGGATTATTGAACAAGCTTAATGAAAATTATAGCAAAATGACTATCAACATTCAGCTCAAAGACAAGTACCAAGTTCACATTCTACTTTATCCCATATGTGGCAAACTGATTATCCAGGAGTTCAACCTCCACTAACATCTCCGGACGACTCTACCCAGTCATCTGCTGCATCTACATATTCATCTATAACAGATTACTATAATAATGCTCCAAATACTAGTGAGTTACAATTGATAAAGTAGTGTACTTTTGCTATATTATTATTCAATTTGGAAAAACATAAGAGTTACCATTATTTTGTGAAATTTATTTGTAAAATTAGTTAAATAGATGAATAATTTATGTTTGTACTCACCTGTATATAATGTTTTAAATTCCTACATATAGCCATGCACGTTTCCGGTATAATATATCCTAAAGTTTGGGGTGCTATACCTGTTGAAAACTTCAAACTTTCATACGACTGCCCTGTAGCTAAATAACGCAAAGTAGCAATTAGCCGCTCTTCAGGAGAAATTGATTCACGCATAACAGTATCTTGTTTCTTTAAGTCTTGAAATAATAAACCTAAAATATTTGTGGTACCATTTCTTTCAAACAATCTTTTACATTACATTTCAACTTACTTAGTAACTCATCAAAAATTGGACCTGTCACTCTTAAGTAATTCCTGTTCGGTTTGTCTCAATTCCCGTACTAAAGGCATATGACCATATTTTCCTCGTTCTGAAAGCCATTTCTTGACCCATTTTGTTCTTTTCTCTCTTCTATTATCCTTTTGACAGATTTTTAAAATACCTTAACCCATGAGAGCAATTTTTTTGTCCATTTTATACAAAAAAGATTACACCGACTGACGAGGTATTTTAGACCAGCTTAAAATACGGAGTCGCACGACCCAGTATGTCGAGTTTATCCTATCCTTTGACAATTCGCGGACTAAGACACAGACCAAGTCGGCGGTCTTGGTATATCAGATCTGGTCGGTCGACACCGTCGGTCGACCAGATCGTTTCGTCTATGGGCAGCTTTTCTGATAAACCCTCAACATACGGTATTATGTTAGCTGAATTACTAATATTATTGGTATTATTATGGGGTATTAACAATGAGCCCTTCTCTATATTCTTAATTTCTTTATTTACAAATTCTGCCGGGTAATTATTGGAATTTAAAACATTTTCCAGTAAAGTTTTCTCCTTTGTAAATTGATTATCATTAGAACGAATGATTATGGCCAAGATTTTACTATCTCTTTTTTAATGCTTATGGAATGATTGGATTCAAAATTCAAATATCCATTAGTGTGTGTTGGCTTACGGTAAACACTTGTTTCATACCCTGTAGGTGTTTTATTGATAAGAACATCTAAAAATGGCAAAAAATTGTTATTTTTAATTTTATAGATTTTTCTCCATCATTTATATTTGTTAAAAAATCATTCAGAGCTACTAAGTCATAAGGCCATATTGTGAAAATGTCGTCTACATATCTCCACCAGACAATTGGTCTTAATTTTTGATTACTTACCATTTTGGCTTCAAAATTGTCCATGTAAATATTTGATAAAAGTGGTGAAATGCAAGAGCGCATGACCAAAATTCTGTCAATAAAAATTATTATTGAAATGAAAATGGTTTTTTTAATTTCTTGGGAAATTAAACCACATTATTTTTAAATTCTTTATTTCAACGTTTCGGTAGCGTTCCAGCTACCGTTGTCAGTATTAGAACTAGTTTTAAATCGAATAATACATTGAGATCAATACTAACAAAAACGAAACCAAAGAATGAAGAACAATCTTCAAAAAACTGCATATATCAAATATCATGTGAATGCGACAAATTTTATTTAGGTGAAACATCTAGACCATTGAAAGTACGAATAAACGAACACAAAAAATATATCAAAGATAGGGAATTCTTTAAGTCAGCTATTTGCAAACATGCTTGGGGTCATCAAATTCAATGGGATTCATCAAAAATAATATTAAAAGAACCCAATAATAAAAGACAGATAAATGTGTAGCTAGTATTCCAGCCGAATGTAGTCAAATTTGGTTACCAATGTTAGAAAGAAAATTTCCAATAATCAATTACCTGCGTTATCAGGATAGCATCATAAGTTTTTATCCAGGTTTCCTTATGATTTATAATTTGAATAGTTGTTAATCGATACACATTTCAATACACAAAATCACAAAACTGAGTATACATATTTCAAAAACTTAAATATTCATACACAAAAAAACTATCAAGAAACGCGTTTTATTAACAACATTTCCAATAGAAGCGAAAAAAACGCGCTATCCCAATAGAAACCGTTCCTGGAACGTGCACTTCACTGGATTCCATTTCTAGTAGACTATCATATCGTTGGAATGTCATAAAATGAAATATTTCATTTCACATTTTGCCACAGATATGATCTACTATGAATGGACCTTAATAAAAATTTGATAACAAAATTTTGCAGTCTTAAACTTCAAAATAATTTTTGATTGCCTAGTTGTCAAATTTTTTCTGTTGTATCAGTTAGGGATAAAAATCAATTTCTACTTATTTTTTCTTGACAACAGTAGCTGGAACGCTATCGAAACGTTGAAATAAAGAATTTAAAAATATTGTGGTTTAATTTCCCAAGAAATTAAAAAAAGAATGAATAATATACCACAAGGAACATACAGAAGAAAATATGTTTTTGTTATACATAATTTTAATAATTCTATTATCGATGTTACGCTCAATTTGGTCCTTTCTGTAAGGGTCTGATAAATTTCCAATTTTAATTTGACAAGTTCTATTGTTTACTGTACCGGTACATTTGTGAAGTGGCCAAATAATGGCTTTTTCGTGCAACCGGACGAAAACAAGCATTTTGCAGCCGCAACAGAGGCCGCAAAATGATATTTTGCGGCCGTTACCCAGAGTGACGGCCGACAAAAATTTTTACGGCCGTTCCTATAGTGACTGCCGGCAAACTGAACGCCACTACAGCATTTGACATTTCTGAAATATGACAATAACAATGTTTGAAGTTGCTGTAACATTTTTCATATTTCCGTTTAGATTTTTCGGGTATCAAATCAGAAAGTACTGAGTCTATGAGATCTCTCAGCTCAGGAGGAGTGCAAGTAACTGAAATATCACTATCGCTATCGGACATCTTCACGACTTCACGAGAAATGTCAAATTGATTTGTATTGCTAAATATTTCATCTCCATAGAAACATTGTGATATTGAGGTGTAATTTTCTCTATTCGCGTTGAAACGCTGTCTTTTCTAAAGAGACATAATGTTTATTGAAATTATGTAATTTTCACGGTTGCACGAAAAATATTGTGTATACTATGGCCGCGAAATGTTTTCGCGACCTCGAGATTATCTTGCCTCGGCCGGAGCGGCCTCGGCGATAATCTCTCTCTCGGAACGCGAAAAAGCATTTTGCGGCCTTAGTATACAAATAACTATTGTTGAACTTTAAATCTGATATGAATCTGTCTGTCCTGCGAGGGGTTCAATAATTTTTAATATATAATTTGATAGTTTGCTGCATGGGGAATTAATAGTGCTACAAATTGGTCATAATGGTGTGTTTTGTTTATGAATCTTCGGTTGACCATAGAAATGTGGTGGCTCACTGTATTTAGGTGTTAACATTGTTCTTTCACGGCTAGCAAATTTGTTCTTGAATTTAAAAAGTGTCATGAATTTTGTTTTCAATTGATTTGGCAGGATCACTCGGTAGCTTAGTATAAGGGCCATTTATTAATAAATCCATCACTTTTGAATCATAATCAACTTTGTTTATAATTACAGTAGAATTGCCCTTATCAGCCGGTAAAATAATAATAGAATCTTCTTCTTTGAGATTTTTAATTGATCTTCGTTCTGCTTTTGTAGATTTTATTTTATTAATTAGGGACATTGCAAGATTTTTTGTGTCATTATCCCTAAAATCATCACTATACAGAGCAAACAAAGCATCATACACTTTTTCTAATTCAAATCACTTTGTATAGACTTTGTTTTCCATTTTAGACCACCCTGACATCGTTGTACCGCATTCGTGGATACAGATGGTTTCTCATTATCGGTAGGACTGGCTGGAGGTGGCGTTGGTTGTGATAAAGGGGTGGATGGAGGTAAGGGAGATGGTTGTAGTGATATGTTGGAGTCAGAATGCATGTCATACGAAAAAACTGATTCCTCTTGGGAAACGTCCATTTCGACAGCTAGTGTTGTTGTCGGTGGAAGTATTTCTTTAGGGATTTGGTGTATATTGCCAGTTATAGTGCCGGCTACCTTAACGAAGGGAACAGCGAACTGCATAGCTTCCGTCAGGTAATACGGCTTTTTCTTGCTGCTCCACTACCCCTCGGTTTGGGCTTGAGGGTCTTGACAAACATACTTTGTAAATTCCTCCATTTTTCTTCGCATTCTCCCGCAAAAAATAGTTTTTCTATTAAAGTCACTATTTATTATTCACAAATAACAATTTTCGTATTTTTGTAATTTTTCGCGAATCAAACAATTATGATTACATTATACCTATGGTGCCCCACCCTTTATATTTTGGTAATTCAATAAAACTACAATAGTTAAGAATATGTAGGAATGTACTCACCTTCTGTGGCTGCATGTATTTTGGCAATTCTGGGAATATAGTAGGGACTGCTGAATTTAGTAGACGTCTTTTAAAATAGGTCTGATAGAAAAACCGATTTTCAAAATGCTTTGAACATAATCCGTCATTTGGCGATGGTGTCCAATTTTCAAGTTTCACTGCCTCAACCCAAAGATTTTTTTTACAGGATCTGCAGGAAATCTAAAAAACAACCAAAATTAAGTTGATTAGGTAATTGGAAATGAAAACCACGCATTTACAATAATAAAAAATAATCAAAAGTATATTTTAACACGTTCATAAAAATTATTATTCCAAATCGTACCTCACGCCTCTGGGAATTATCGCTTATCCGATGATTTGAAACTGATTAATTACTAAAACTTGAATGAAAACATAAAATAAACAAACTCAACTGGTGATAGATAGTAGGCCAAGAGCCGGGTATTTTTTGTAAAAAATGTACGGGAACAGGTATTTTCTTTTTTAAATTATGTTCAGGGGTGTCCCCTGAATGTAAATCCAAGTTGGCTTCATGGGAGGAGCTTCACTCAGCCGCAATCTTGAAAAACACGTTTTATTAAATATTTCGTGAACTGCGCATCGTAGGACAAAAATTGTGGAGTTCATTATTGTAGATAATAATAGGTATTTGCCATATTTTTTATTCGAAACTTTTTTTAGTATAACGCATAGGTTTTTAATTATAGCGCTCCAAACCATTTTCATAATGGTTTTTTGCTAAATATTTGGTTAATGCTCAATGATAAATTGAAAATGATGGTAACTGAATTGTAGAACATGAAATTTCCTATAAATTTCATCTGGAACTTGTTCCCGTAGCATTTATAGTTTAGGAGCTGCAGTTTGGTAAAACTTGCACCTCGTACATTATCAGTGGCGATATTGCTCGTTGTATACGAAAACCATTTCATAACGTATAAAATGGCATGAAGTGTTGAAAAAATGTCAATACAGCGGTGTACCGAATCAATTAAAATTATAAATAATTTGGAGAACAACTAATAATTCATCGATCTTTATTGTTGCTTAAAACGGTATCATCATATTCATGAAAGATTGTCAATGTAGCAAAAAACAATAGTGTATCACGCTACATCCTAAGAATTGTTATTGTTGTTCTTGATATTATTATTATTATTAATTAACATTATATTTGCATTATGCTATTTTATATTGTATATTATAATATATTGTAATATTAGAAATGATTTCTTTTTTAATAGAAGAATATGGAGGTTGGTATTTAATTTGAATTTTTTATTTTTTTAAATTTAACGTGAATCTGAGTTTATCGAAAAATCGCTAACCCGTTTCAATTGTTGCAAATTTTGTAAAATACTATGTATATTCGTCTGCACTTTATTTTCTCTGTCTAACACGAGGTCTAAAATTGTTGTCGAAATCACTAAAAGAAAAAGAATTTTACGAATGTTACTCCAAAAAAACGGACTCGGACATTTATTATTATATAAAAAGTGGCATTATTTTACGAGGCGAGTCTTATTTTTTTGGTGTCGACGGAAGACACTCGCCTTGTGAATCTGTCTCTTCTGCCTCCGCCATATCAAATAAGTAACGAGAGAAAACTAGACGCAACATAATATATTGGAAAGAACAGAATTATAACACTCAATTCGAAAAATATATACAATTTCCTTCATATCTGGCCACATGTAGTTACTGCGCATGCTTGCAGCCCTGTGACTGGTACGTTTAAGGCTAAGTCACTGACAGGCGAGGGAACGACCCTAGCGCATGATGAATATACAGCATTATAATCTCGTTATAATCTCATTTACAGCGTAATAGTTCCTAAACTATAAATGCTACAGAAAAAAGTTTCCAATGAAATTTATAGAAAATTTTATGTTCTACAATTTAGTTACCACCATTTTCAATTTATCATTGACCATTAACTAAATATTTAGAAAAAACCGTATTGAAAAAATTTTTGAGCGCTATAATTAGATAGATAGATAGATTGATTCTTTATTGTGTATAAGAATTACATCTTTCCACAAGAAGTACGGCTATACAATATTATACTGGGTGTCTCATTATATTCTGACTGTTTTCAAGAGCTTATATCTTCGAAACGGTTCTAGATAATAAGATGCGGTTTCCACAGTTAGGTTTAAAATTACCGTGGGTCTTGTTGTCACACATTTATATAAATGGCGTACTTCCGGTTTACCCGCTAGAAATGTGGCGTATTTTCAGAATACAGTAGATGTATTTTTTAAATGGAACACCCTGTATATTAAGCAATTTCTTGAAAGACGCATATTTTTATTTTTTATCGGTACCTCAAAGTTTGAAATCAGTGCACAGAAAGCGAAGCTAGATAACTTTAACTGGGATACTGTAATGATTCAGATATCTTAATAATAAATAATAATCAAGGAGGCGTTAATATGTCACATCACAAAAATATTGCGATCATCGACAGAACGTCACAGAACCAGTTAGAACAATATGGTATTTTGAAACAAAATGTTTGCTTTCAACAAGACGGGGCTCCACCCCATTATTCCAACATATCAAGAGAATCTGTTAACCAACAATTTGGAAATAATTGGATTGGTAGGACTGGTTCAATAGAATGGCCTCCAAATTCCCTAGACCTGACTGTCCCAGATTTTTTTGTATGGGGATTTGTGAAAGATAGAGTATAAAACCCGATGCCTGCTACTATTGAGGAATTAACAAATAACATACGGCAGGTAATGGAAAATATTCCTCTTGAAATTTGACAACTTGGTTCGATTCCACAAATGTATAGACCAAAAAGGAAGACACATCGAACATTTGTTTTGAGTGCCCTTAAACATGTTTCTATTTGTTTTTTACAGTTCACTTTGGCTAATAAAGTTCCAACTTTATATCTAAATCATTACAGTATCCTAGAGTTATCTAACTTCGCTTTCTGTGCACTGATTTTAAACTTTAAAGTACCGTTATAAAGTAAAAATATGCGTCTTTCAATAAATTGCTAAATATACAGGGTGTCTCATTAAAAAAATTACATCTACTGTATTCTGAAAATACGCCGGGTAAACCGGAAGTACGCCATTTATATAAATGTGTCACAACAAAACTCACGGTAATTTTAAACCTAACTGTGGAAACCGCATCTTATTATCCCGAACCGTTTCGAAGATATAAGCTCTTAAAAACAGTCAGAATATGATGAGACACCCTGTAATTGAATAGGTGAATTATTCGTTCATTATGAAAGCACGCAATTTTAACATACTAAGAATTCTAGAAACTAGTTTCTTTTGTCTATTTAAATCATGCGAATCCAGAAGTAGTATCAAATCATTTAAATTCCTTAAATTTGAAAACAACTGCGTGTCCCGAACACCACTATATATTGGGCATTCAAGCAATATTTGAGTAAGAGATTCAGCAACTTGTAGATTGCAGATTGTACAGATATCCACAGTTGACACAGAATACACAATACCACGTGAGGTTATTCTTAACGAATCTTCACTACACGTTCGCAATTGAGCAATTACACGGCAAATATAAATTGGAGCTGAAGAATTTATTTATTTAGATAGAATGTCCCGGCATCATATGTGGATACATGTTTATAAACAAAAGGATATGAAGATTGGGCCATCCTTTCAACATCAGCATTAAAGAGAGATTGTGTATTAGTGTCTACAATGTTGTTCAATAATGATGTAGAATTATTTTGTAAAAAAGATAGCCATACAGTCTCACCACCAGCAAGATTAAAATACTCCTTAAGTTGTATTAACAAGTTGTGTTTGATATTACTTCCGCCCAAATTTATCAGCCGCAAAAAACATTGTTTGGACAGACGAGACTCGTCCATATCTTTCAACTGATCTACCCAAATTAATGCAGACTTGAAAATTAAACAGCTGAGTTCAAGGACAAGTAAAGTGAGATTGCATACATTGATGTAATAATTGTATGGTAAAAATAATTAATTTTGAAATTTCTTGAAAAATAAATACTTTCGAAAAAAAATTTTTGATTTTGATTGAAAAAGAATTTTGTCACTATGACAGTAAACACTTCATTTTTTTATATTACATACAGATATCTATTTTATTTTATAAAACCTTGTTTGAAAAAAAGATGAAAATAGGTTTTATTTAAATATGATTCTTCTTTCACTCGTGTTAAAGTCAAATCATAAAATAACCTAATCATTGAATATAGGTTATGTAATTGATTTGACATTGTGATTTATAGTGATTTTTCTTTTTCAAAATATGAATTTTTTTATATGTCATGTCAATAACCTATAATAAATTTTGATTGTAAGTTTTTATTTTCAGAATTTATATTTCGGTATTTATTTTTATTATCAATAGATAGTAAGTAATGATAAATATCACTTAGATTATTATGATCACTTTTTTTGATAATGTTAGGTTCTTGAGATATGTGAGCCATTTCTAGGAAAAGTATTTTCTTAGTATTTTGTTGTATGTTTAAAATACTGACAGATTCAAAATCCATAATGTGGTCTTTATCAATTACATGTTCAGCTAAAGCACATCTTTCAGGATGTAATCTACAATCACTTTTGTGTAAACTCAAAAGATTCTTTAATTTTTGACTGGTGTGACCTATGTACTTATTTTCACAATCTTTACATGGAATACAGTAAATTATATTTGAAAGATTAAGAATTGGAGTTCTGTCTTTTACTTTTGTGAAAATAGATCTAATAGTGAGACATGTTTTATTTGCAAATCGATGTTATTCATTGGTTAGAAAATTCTACTTAATTTTGGTGTGACTTCTTCAATATATGGTAAAGATACATAGTGATTTGTGATATCGGAAATGCATGTTGGTATATTAGTCTCTATAATGTTCATTGTTGAAGAACAGTTATATAGTATATTTTTAATCAATTTATTTGGGTAACCATTTCCTAAAAATAAATCATAGAGAATTTTGAAGATCTTTTCATGAAAAATAGGATCTGATATTTTGGTTATTCTGTTTTTCATTTGTTTTATCAAATTGATTTTCATGGAGTACTTATGATAAGACCAATAGTTCATAAATCGTCCAGAACTTATTGGTTTTCTGTACCAATCAATAGACAATGTATTATCTTCATTTCTTATGAATTTTGTATCTAGAAATGGTACACTTTGTTCATTATCTTCTCTTTCCATAGTAAATTGTATATATGGATCGTAGCTATTAAATATGACAAGGACTTCATCTAAGTAATTTTTCGGTACTGCCAAAATTATATCATCAACATATTTTTTTAGAAAAATTATTTTGAATGGTAGTACTGGAATAACTGTATCCAACAAATTATCCATTACATAACATGCTATA
Source organism: Galerucella tenella (assembly GCA_910591685.1). Lineage (NCBI taxonomy): Eukaryota > Metazoa > Arthropoda > Insecta > Coleoptera > Chrysomelidae > Galerucella > Galerucella tenella. The sequence continues at coordinate 25,808 of CAJUYH010002198.1, read as the reverse complement.
ATTGGGGAAATTGTTGCTCTCATGAGAGTACCAAAAGTTTGTTTGTATATTTGGTTGGTAGGTCACATTTATTTTGGGAGAAAGTAATCGTTGAACTTATTTATTAACACATCAAACTTGTCAATTCCTGAAGTTCTTAATTCGAAAGTGTTGTATATATCTGGTCCCATGCAATGGAGTGAGAGATTGCATTTTCTTGAACACTCCAAAAGATTGTTTGCATTTTGGCCATAAATTAGCGGCATTAGTTTCACTAACCTTGAAGAAGGGTGGTTTGAGGTCCATGTTACTTCCTTGCTTACTGCTTTGACTGCGCCATATATTATTTTGGGATCGGGTTATAATGTTCATACTCATATTTAATATTTTAATTACAGTAATCTCATCTATAAATTCATACAATATGGTTTTGTTAACGGTGATACATGTGGTTCTAGGTCTATTGTCATATTCCTTGTTCATTCGCGAGGTGCGCGCTGTTGTCGTTCACTTGTCACTTGTCCGCAGCTATGTTCCGCACTCACGTTCGATCACTAACATATACTATAGGTGTGAACTGGTATAGTAATATCATAATATATTGTAGTTTTTATAGATGAATAAAAGGTATCAAATATGTTAACATCTATTTCAACACCTTTATCTATCTGTCTTCCCACCGCCTTTGGCTTGGATCAAGTGTAATCCCAAACGATAATATTAATAGTATTACCAAAAGTTTAATTCGCGGAGACATTCTTTAAAATAAATACGAGTGTTTATACAAATATTGTAAAAGATAAGCGGGTTTTTATCTGTGAAGGCAAGACACTTTTTCTAATTTATTCAAAATAAAATAATGACAATGTTTAGAAATGTCAAAATTTTCAACCACCACAGAATACTAAAAGATAGAGAGGCCACTCAATACAAGTGTCAACCACAGAATACTACTATAAGAAAGAGTTATGACATCTGTCAGAAGGGTGTGCAACCAAACATACATTGCCTGTTGACATATGTCAGAAGGGTATGCAACCAAACATTCATTATTGCCAGTTGACATCTGTGAGAAGGGTATGCAACCAAACATGCATTGATGCCTGTTTAGTTGCATACCTCCTTCTTGCTTGCAGCTTCAATGTAATGTGACCGAATGAAATTATACTAGGTTATACAATGAAAATTTCATGTAATAAGAGTTGAAACTATTAATTTGTTAGAACTGTTGAATTCACAATGTAGCATATTGACCAATAAGTGGCTGCGTTATCACAGCTCTCTTTTCTCTCGTTTTTGTGATGATAGAGTGAAGATAACCTATAAAACAACCATGTCGTTTGTATAAATTAATAAAGTTTCTCTACTCCTATACTTTAAGTTGTTGATTGAATGCCAATTTTCAGTTTTATAATGATACTCATTATAACACTGGTTTTCATAATAAAACTGAAAAATTGACCATTAGAAATCTAGATTTTCAAATACCCAAGTAGGCAGACCCAATAGGGCATGTGCACAACCTGACCGTGGACACTAATGACAGTCGCCCTGAGGAAAAACATTATTATTTACACAAGGTTAATGCACTTATCGATTTTCATAGAATTATTTTTTTATAACTATTAGCTAGTTAGCCTAAAATATGACCAGATTTTGTTCAGTGGTTATATAATTGTGGTTGCTTAATCTATACTGGAAAAATAATGTCTTAGATAATAGTGTTATATTAAGTAGGTCCAAGGGAAACAAGTCAGTGGATAGTCAAATATCCCAGATCATATCAGAAAATGTTAGAATTAAGTTAATAAACTCTATCAAAACTGAATTCGGAGATTGGTTTCAGGATGAAACTAATTCTTTCATCAAAGACTTCAAAGCAGAGTTTAAGGTCAAGGATGGTTTCAAACCAATATTTCATAGGGCATATGAAATGCCTTTTTCTCTGAAGCCTAAAGTGGACGAGGAAATTGGAAAAATGGTCGAGTCTGGTATTTTAACAAAAGTAACACATAGCAAATTTGCAAGCCCCATTATGTAGTTCCCAAAAAAATTCTAATGATATTAGGTTGTGTGTGGATTTCAAAAAAACATTAAATCTGGCTATCGATACCGAACATTGTGTATTGCCTTTGCCAAGTGATATTTTTGGTAGTTTAAATGGTAATAACTATTTCTCTGTTGTCGATGTAATATTGGCTGGTTTATCCAAAACCAAGTGTTATCTAGACGATATTCTGGTTTATCGCACTATCACAGCGTTCTCTTCAAATATGCGAGGTAAAATAATAAATAAGGTTATGTTGTGACTTGACATACCTAACTTTACAGTATTGCCAGAAGCAAACTATGTCATTAGGACTTAACATTTTTTGTCTCTAAGCTGGATATGGACTTAACTTAGTTTATAAAGTGTTAAAATCGTTATCGTGTAAGGTAGAGAGTAATTTCCAAGAGCATATGATAAAACATGCTTTATTGAGTGACTTAACATAGTTTACTCATTTTGACCAATTTTGGACTTGACATAGTTTGCCTCTGGGGTACAGCTATTGAATAATGGAAATGTATTATAATTGTTCGTAATTGAAGATAGTAATATATTAGATTCTTTCTTCAATTCTGGTAATAAACTTTCATTATTTGTAAATGTGTCACAAAACCAGTTATCTGAATTTTCATTTAAAAAGTTTGGACCGTGCCACCAAAATTGGGAATTCATTAATTGTGTAGGTGATATACCTCTGGATGCTATATCTGCAGGATTCTGTTGACTGGGAATATAATTCCAACTTTCAGTGTTAGTCAGTTGTTGTATTTTCGAAATTCTATTTGCAACAAATTGTTGAAGTCGGGATGGTTCAAGCTTTAACCAGGCTAACAAAACTTGAGAATCGCTCCAATAGATTGTTGGAATTGAATTAGATAATGCTTTATTGACTTGTTCAGATAACTGTGCGCCCAGAAGAGCTGCACATAGCTCTAATCTTGGAATTGTTGTGGTTTTAATAGGGGAAACCTTAGATTTCGCACAAAAAAGGTTGCATACATATTTATCTTCTACAGAATTGTAACTACGTGTATATGTGCATGAAGCATATGCCTTTTGAGATACGTCTGAAAAGCAATGCAATTCAAATAATTTAGAATTAATAGAAATTACGTTTCTAGGGATTCTTAGATCATTAAAAGCTTGTAATTGGCTAGAGAAATCGTTCCAAATTGATAGGAGGTCATCTGTGATTGGTTCATCCTAAGCTAGTTGTTTTGTCCATAAGTGTTGTATCAGTATTTTTGCAATAATAATACTGGGGCTAAGAAGACCCAAGGGATCAAATATTTTTGGAATTTGAGATAATATTAATCTTTTAGTAATCATTTGATTTAGCTTGCTGGAATTTTCAGGAATAGAAAATGTAATTGTATCGGATTGGCTTTGCCACTGAACACCCAGTGTCTTGGAAGCTTCTGTTTCTCCTATCTGAAGAATATAATTGGAAATGTTTGTGTTTGGAAGTATATCAATAAGTTCTTGATAGTTTGAAATCCATTTTCTTAGTTGAAAATGAGCCGAATTGAGAATTGATATAATATCTGTACATAGTTTTGATAATGTTTGGAAATCATCGGCACCTGTCAGAAGGTCGTCAACATAAAAATCATTTAGAATTGTGTGAGATGCTTCTGGAAGTTTATTTGAATTATCTTCAGCTAATTGGTGTGAGCAAGCTAAGAAAGGGGCTGCAGCTGTACCATACGTGACGGTAGTCAACTGAAGAATAGATAAAGAATTATGAGGATTGTCTCGCCATACAATTCTTTGGAATGGTTGATGTTCAGGATGGATTATTATTTGACGATACATTTTACTAACGTCAGCTGATACAACATACTTATACTGTCTAAATCGAACAAATATGTTGAAAAAATTATTTTGTATTTCAGGACCCATATATTGTAGATCATTTAATGAACAACCGCTAGTGGTTTTACAACTTCCATCAAAAACAACACGTAATTTTGTTGTGAGGCTTAATTCTTTGTATACACTATGATGTGGTAGATAGTATCTTTGCGATTCTGTATAATTGGTCAAGGTTACATCTTGTAAATGATCGAGTTCCTTATATTCATCAATAAATTGCTTGTAAAGAGATTTTAATAGGGGCTTCGAATTCAACTTATTTTCTAATGCATAAAAACATTTTACTGCATTGTCGAAAGAATCTCCCAATAGGTTTGGAGAATATTTGAAAAGAATTTTAACAACAAATTTGCCACTAAATGATCTGGTAGTCGTATTTTTGAACAATGTTTCACATTCAAGGTCGTCTTTGGATACAAAATTATTAAATGGAATTTCTTCAAGTTCCCAAAACTTGCGTAATTGATCATCTTCTTGACAACAATTATAACTTGACAAATGCAAAATGGATGAAGATTTTGTGGTTGATTTAGAAACAGGAGCTACACCTGCAATGACCCAACCTAATTTGGTATTTTGCAGTGTTGGCAAATGCTTGCCAAGTTTTATTTGTCCTTTACAAAGAAGATTCCAGAATTCACTTGCTCCAATTAATATGTCAATATCTCCTGGTTCATAAAACTGAGGATCAGATAGCTTGATGTCACTTGGAATGCTCCAATAGAAGTGATTAACAAATTGAGATGGAGTACTGTTACTAATTGTAGGAACTACTAGACAGTCAATGGAACTGGAGAAATTGGAAATATTTGAGCAAAGTGTGATAGAACATTTTTTGTTTATAATAGATTTAGTTTGGTTTATACCCATAATTGAAATATTGGCGTTTGATAATGGTAATTTAAGTTTTTGACAAAATTCTTAAGTGATCAAATTGGATTGTGCTCCACTGTCTAAAATTGCTCTGGCTAAGTGGAAATTATAACTTTTGTCTTGGACTTGAAAAGTGACAGTGGACAATAACACTTGGGAGGCTGGTATCCTGTGTTTAACTAAGAATTGCATTTGATTTTCAGCTGGGGTGTCATTAATTATAGTTTGAGGATTGGTTGCATTAGATGCTTCATTATTGTTGGTTAATTTGCAATGTGAATCGTTATGTAATAAAGTGCTGTGTTTTTGGGGACATTTTTTGCAGTGCCCTAGTTTACATTGATATTTGTTATGGCCTGTTCTAAGACAATTCATGCAGAGTCTTAACTGTTTTACCTTATTGAATCGTTCAGCTGGTGATAATTGCAAAAAGTCGTTACAAGTATATATAGTGTGATCTCCTTTACACGAATTACATTTAATTGAATTGACTGAAAGATTACATTTTACTTCATGTCTAGAAACAAATGGTTTTTTGTAAGAATTTACTGGATAGCTTGAATTATGTGAATAATGTGGTTTTGAAATAGTGAATTGATTTTGCTGCCAATTTTCTAAAGCGTCTGCCTTTTTATTTAAAAAATTGAAAAACTCTTTTAATGTTGGCATATCATTTGTGGGTTGAAACTCTTCCCACTTCTTTTGCAAATTTAAATCTAGTTTAGAATTGATTAAATAAATTAAAAATATGTTACAGCTTTCCTCATCGCTTAATTTTAAATTTTTTAAGGCAGCAAGATGTTTTGACGTTTCATCTATCAATTTTCTATAGAAACTTGCAGACTCTTTTTTGATGTTCTCTGTTTGAAATATAGCCTTAACATGATTATTTGCTAGTATTCGCTTCTTGTCAAATCTTTCACAAAGTGTTTTCCATGCAACTTCATATTGTTCTTCGACAAAATCAATGCCTTCTATAAATTGTTTCGCGTACCCTTCTAAAGAAGTACGTAAAAAATTGTATTTGTTTGAAGTATTTATGGATTCATTATTGTGTACAATCGATAAGTATTTTGTTTTAAAAGTTAACCAACTGTCATAATCTCCTTTAAATGTAGGAAGTTTAATTTTTTGGCAAGAAATTATTGGAATTGTCTGTACTTCGTATATTATTGGAGCTATTATTCTGTAAGCTAATTTTGATATTTGATTTAATGTAGCGTTTTAATGCTCCCATAGTATCAAAAAAGTCATTTTCGAAGTTGTACCTAAATTGATAATGTTCTTCTAGCTCAGAATCTGTACATTTTTCCTCTTTATCCAACTGGATTGTTTGAAAATCTTCTAATACATTTTTATACGTATCAAGTCTGAACTCAACGTCAGATACGTCTGGTTTGATATTATCTATAGAGATTGTTCTTAGATTCTCTGAACTTTGCTTTAGAGATTCTCTGTTTCGAATCAATTTTTTGAGTGTCATGATATCAAAAAATGAATAGAAATATAACCACTTTTAATAGTGTTTGAGGAACTTTTTATAGTTGAAACGTGGGTATATTGATATTAGATATCTACTTGTCAATAGTTTTAATTGAAAGTACGGGTGAAAATAGGTTCCTACTGCAACATTTGGAAATCAAATAGTCATTACCTTTATTATACAACTTGCTTCCTCCTCTATCGTTGAAACCAATAATGGGCGACTGTACTGCTGGAATGGCGTTGATACACGATTTCAAGTATCCGGTGTGAAGGACCAAAATTTTATGTAAAATTGATTGTTTGATTGGAATAGAATAGAGATTTGTGTTCTTATTGAATTGAGAAATTGATTGAAGTACAATAGTTTATTGAATGGCCGGTTTTAATTAAATTCATTAAAAATAAATAACTAAGAATAAAATAAAAAATTGAACATATTGTTGGTGGCCAGGTATGAATGAGGCAATTGAAGCTTTTATTAGCTCGTGTGAAACATGTCAGGAAACTCAAAATTTCACGAGTAATAGTAATACTTCTTCCTTGGCCCTGTGCACCTAGTAATTTTATAGGGTCAATATAGATTTTTTTAAGAAGTTCTTCTAGATTTTGGTAGATGATAAATCTAAATGGACTGAAGTAAAACTTATGAGGGATGGTACTAATATAAGAAAAACTATCCTGGCCCTTGAACAGATTTTTTCAGTGTTTGGTTTGCCAGCAGAATTGGTATCTGATAACGGGCCTCCATTAAATAGTTTTGAGTTTACTGCTTTCTGCCAGGCCAACGGAATAAAATTTATAAGAATCCTGCCCCTACATCCTGAAAGTAATGGCCTTGGGGAGAAAAATGTACAAACTATTAGAAAGGGTTTGGAACGTTCCCTGTTTAAAGAGAGGGAAAAACATGTCAGCACAATCTCAATTCTAAATAGATTAGAAAACTTTTCATTTGTACACCGTAATACACCCTCCACGTCAACTGGCTTGTCACCTGCGGAATCTGTTTTCAAGCTTCGTCCTCGAACTAGATACGACTTGTTGAAGCCTTGGTCTAATAAGTATAAACTTGTGAAATCTGATGTTACCGATTTAAAATTGTATTGCGAAAATCAAGAAGTTTATGTGAAAAATAAGTACACTCACTTGTGGCAAAAAGGTAAAATTGTAAGATGCATGAGTTACTGTACTTATCTAGTTGAAATTGGAGATATTATTAGGCTTTTTCATTCGATTGATATTCGTCAGTCTAAAGTAGAATCTTCTGAAATCATATCGCATGAAATAGCCTCCGCTCCACTACCAAGTGTTTCAGCTTCTCAAATATGTCCACTTAATTGGACAGCCGTTTGAAAAGACGCGAGTCCACGAATAAAGAGAAGAAGAAGAAGAAATTGAATAAATTGTTATCAAGTTGTCTAGGTGTTTATTGTTCAGTAAATATACAGCATAAACTATTAACAAAATCGTTGGGGAAAACAGTTGATTTAAAAAATTATTAATGTTTATCAAAAATAGAAGTGCAAATTTTCTCATCGGCAATCAGTAGCTGATTGGATGTAGACAACTGTCGAGTAGTAACAAAGTCCCCTTCTTCTTCTTGTTCTTTTTAATATTCTCCTACTCCCTCTCCCTCACCCTCTCCCCCTCCCTCTCCCTCACCCTCCTCCCCTCCCCCCCTTTCCCTCCCCCCTCCCCCTCTTCCTCACCCTCTCCTCCTTCTCCTTCTCCTCCCTGCTTTTGCTTCAACATTCTTACATTGTTTATATATAATCATTATATGTTATGTAAAAGAAATGTTCGTATTATTCAGAATATTATCATTTATACTTAAATTTTTTTGCTACTTCTCGTTAAAAATATAATAATACAAAGTAAAATGTATTACCTATATATCCAAACACAAAAATGGCGTCTACGCTTACTCTTCCTCCTCCCCTTCTTCTTCTTCAAAAATTGTAAAATAAAAAATCCCGATCCCAACATTTTTGGTATATAGATAAAAAGTCGTCTCCTTAAAAATGTAAGAGCAAATTAATAAAAAATAACAACAACAATAACAACAGTAACCTAGTACTTTTCAACAAATAACACATTTTTTCCATCTCATCCTTTCCTTAACGTACAATTTTCTTTAAAAACAGTAAAACACATTTTTTCCAAAGATTTATTGAATATAGTAACTTCGGTAATTTGTTTGTCGTTGTACTCCATCCATTTATTAACGTAATCGTCGTTGTCGTTAATGTCCCCCGTATATATAACGATACATTTATAATGTCCGCTATCGCATGTATTTCCTTCATGGTATAATCTTGATATTTTTTTCCAAGAGAATTTCCATTAAGGAATCCAAACTAAGAAGATATTTAATGACGAAATTTGTGGTGGTGGTGGTGTTTACTATTATTAGTTGCAGATATTCTCTTCTTTAACAATTCAAGTTTTTTTTTTCAAATTCTTACATTCTATGTTATTGTTTTCATCATAAATATTCAAAACAATAGGTTTATGATGACTGTATAATGTAGAACCGATTTGGGCAATAATTCTAGAATCACTATTTGCTAAACACTAATCTATAGAAGTTCCATCCCATGTAGTCGGACCTTGCTGAGTAATTAAAGGTATTATACTGTTATTTAAAAAATATTGTTTGATTGACAAATTTTCATTCCAATCAATATTAAAACTACCTACAATTAATTTATCGCCTATAACATTAAAATTTGCATGATCCATTAAAAAATCTTCGATTTGGTTCCTGGCAAATTTTGGAGGAACGTGTATCATAAAAACTGTCAATTTATTGATAATGGTATCAATTTCAATTTCGACAAATTGAATCATTTGATTATTATTTGATGACGATGATGATGTCGTAGTCGTCGATCTGGAAATTTTATTAATCACCTTACAATAATTTCTTTTTGATGAATCATCTTTTTGTAAACATAAAATTCCAAGAGGTTTTCGAATATATGTCGATGATGCTAAATTACATACTACTTTAAAATCATTATCCAACGATGATAAATTTTCGTTACATGTTAACCATGTTCCAGTTGAAACAAATTAAATCGGACATTTTAAATTGGGAGTTGGCCATTAAAAGATGCTTGTATTTATTGAAACTTTGACAATTTTGGAATACTATTCGAACTAGCGGTTTTTTTTCGAGAATTAATTTCATCGGTAAAAATAATTGTCTATCAGAATTATTACGGAGATCGTTCATTTCCGTTTCTATCAAATCTTTTCGAATAGTAGTTGTAGATGGTTTCTCAAAATCCGCTCCAAACAAATATAATTCCTCAGATTTGGTAACTCGACTGAAAGCGACGTACAACGAACTTTTAAGCATTCTATTTTTAATTTTAACAGCAACCGAATTGTATGTTGCTCCCTGGGACTTGTGAATAGTTATCGCCTCCGCTGGAGTTATGGGAAATTGTTTTCTTCCCATGTAATTGTTGGAATCTTTATTTTTAATGCTACGTGTCATTAATGTAATAGGAACCCAACCGAGATTTATTTCTTTTGTAAATTTATTATATATATATTATATATCTTTCTAGAGTTGATTCCAATTTTACTATCTTCAAAATAAAGCCATAATCGAATAGGTTTTAAATTTGAATTCGAATAATTTTTCTTCCCCCCATCGAAAAAACGTTTTTCTCTATCGATTTGCTTGAGGATTCCACATGCACCGTTCACCAAACCATCTGGGTACCTATTCTTGAAAATCATACGATCCGATGTTTCTCTCGATCGATGGGATCTATCCCGTGCGATCTATCGGATCCCACGGTCGAAATCGACTAATTCTTGAACCTTCATGTGAACGTTCAAATCTCCTCCGATCTCCTCCGAAAATTGATTTAAAAGAGGATGATATTATGATTTTGGACATGATAAGTACCAAAAAAATTGAGGGCATAACAGAAACCCCAGAAAGTGAAGTTGTTTTCCATTTTACAGAAGACACAACCAAAATGGATCAACTTGATTCAAGTCTTGAAAATGTTCAGGATGAACCACGGATTTCTTTTGTAAGTTAATTAATGTTTGTGTACTCAAACAGCTATACCATAAAAAGCAGAATCCTAGTAGTTACACTTGGGGCTATTTTACAATTGCATAATATCTAAAAATGTCTCTTGATTATTATAATTTAGGATAATATACAGGATTAAACAAAATTATAGATAATTTTGTTTTCAGATTGAGAGAATTAAGGAAGAAACTCATTATCAAGAATCCCCCACTTTACCAGTCACTGACGACCACAAATGGCGCACCCCATCTTCCTCTAAGGGTGAAACTAAACGAAAAAGGCTCCAAACATCTTTAGAGCTATCAAAAAAAATTATAGATAAGGTAGAGCAACAAAATAATATCACTAATGAATATTATTTTAAAAAAATTGAGTATCTAGAGCACAAAATTAAGCATGAAGATAAAATGCTGGAAGTAGCTCAAGAGAATTTGGAAGTAGCTAAAGAAAAACTGAAAATTATGAAGGATAATCTCAGAGAGAACTCTTCTATTTTGAATATTCTTCTAAACAAAAAATAATATCTGTATTCCTAAAAAACATTCATTACTTTTCCACATGAAAATTAAAGAGGTTCCTTTTTTCCAAAAATATCTATGTACAAAGTTTGACTGTTATTCTTAAATTAATTAGTTTGTTTAATTTTTTATACATATTTATTATATTAGCTTAAGGTTTATGTTTTATATGAATAAGTATTTTTGTTCTCAATGTAGTTGATTAGAATATTCTCAATTAAAATGTCATTCCATATAATTGTTATTTTTTCAATAAAATTTTATCCAATCAAACTTTTATTGATACCGTGATCCAAAATTGAAAAAATTTTATATACCTATATACTATCTTAAATCTTCCAGTTGCGAAAAAAACACAGTAAAATATCTTAACAAATCTTATATATTTTCAAAAACATTATGCATTCAAGCGAAGTGATTATTAATGATCGAATTTCTCAACAATCGTGCTCTTGCCAAATCATTATTTACAATATTTTGATTATGGTTATTTTTGTCACCCTGTGGTGGGTACATCCCAAAGTCAAGCTCTTGAATATTATGGTTGATGGCCATATTATGTAATACCACACATGCATTTACAATGAGTCCTGCCATATCTGGTTCATAGTGCAGGACTCGGTGTTTTAGAAGACAGCGCCACATATTTTTCAACCGCCCATTGCAACGCTCAATTGAGCACCTCATTGTCAAGAAGGCTTGGTGGAACCTTTCTTCGGCACCGGGCTGCACTTCATTTAGGGGCGTTAAAAGCCATGGCCGCAAAGGATATCCTAAAAATAAAATAGCTTTGAATAATATAATTTGTCATGTTTTAATAAATATCATCCTAAAATTTTTAAAAATAGGCAGAATTCACTTTCATATGTGTAGACATTTTGTCTAAACAACTTTTTGAAGAGATTATGAAGAAGAAAACCCTACCTGAGTCTCCAGCAAGAAAAAATGCCTGATTAATACGTCTGTAGATGTTTTCAATAGTTGTGGATATTTGGCTCTGCCTCCAAATATGGGCGTCATGACAGCTTCCTGGGAAACGTGCATTAACGCTCATAATTCTTAGTCTTTCATCACATACCTTCAAGAAGAAAAATATTGAGTGAAATAATTTATTAACTTATTCAGAAAGTGTTTAATACGAAAAAAGTCCCATACATGTATAATTATGAAAAGATCAAGTAAAAACACAATAATATTACAAATTATGAAGATCACAAAGTCTCTATTAAAAATATGAACTGAAATCTAAGACATATTCGCAACTTTTTGGAAACTTTTGACCAACAAAGGCTAAAGAGGCTTTAAACTTTACCGTTATAATTTGTATCATAACATCGCTTTTTTATTTATTATCTAAAAACAGTTTCTGGATTTCTAGATGAGCTGCGAACATATTTAGAAATATAATTGCAACCACTAATATTCCCCTTGAGTATTCAATATGATCATACCAACTGTACGTTCAGTGAGTGGTACTGTTTCCTATTTACATAAATCTCCTCATTTTCTCTAGGTCGTACAATTGCGACATGGGTTCCATCAACCACACCTACAACCCCCGGAACGTTATATACTTGGTAAAACCTGGAACAAGTTATTTTTGCTATAAAAACTGTGCTTAAATTATTTCACTTACATTGAAAAACATAATCGCTGAACCAAAAAATATATATACCCACGATGTTGAGACATTTTTCTCTTAGTAAAATTAGTGCAGGACAATGTGTATTGCAGTGATCAAGAAATTATATTTCATACCTTGTCCTCAAACATTCCAATTCTTGTATAGTTTGTGGAAAGCATACAAATCTATTTAAAATATTGGGCTGATTAAGGGCCCTAGCTACTTGGGTTATGCATCGGGACACTGACGGTTGGCTTATAGTGTGGCAAATATGTTTGCCCACATCCTCTTGGTATGTGCCCAAAAAAAAAGAGAGCAACCAAAACCTAGAAATTATGATAGGTATATTAAGAATGCTTGAATTTCATGGATAACATTTCATTCAGATCCATTTTTTTTTCGTTTTTAAAGATATAAATCGAATGCATTTTTTGCGAGTTGCAGTTTATCTGTTATTTTTCATTTGCAGCCTACAAATATTTCTAGCTGTAATAAAACTATACTAAAACTATAATAAAAAATCAGCTTACTTTTACTTCAACAGGTATGTCAGAAGCCCTGCCTTCAGCAGCCAACTGGGGCCTTATTAATTCAATTATTTCCCTTGCTAGCGCTTTGGTTACTCGATAATTTTTCTTAAACTGCTTATCGGAGAGCCGCCATGCTTCCAAGCGATGGTCATATAAAAACCTGGAACCCCTATCTTCTTCAATTAGAACTTCCTTTTCTGCCTCCCGTAAATCCTCCATCATGACGTGCCAAAAATAATAGTTCTCCATGTCCATCCGATTAAAAACACCGAAAAAACCACTCAAACTCACTTATTATAATTTCTCTATGACAGTGTAATGACAGTATTGAAAAAAATTTCAATAAATAAACCTCTCTACGTCACACGCGCCAATTCATTCGACTTTGCTCACCTATGTCGGACCATGCGATCCGGAGCGTATGATTTTCATGCGATTGATAATATCGGATCACGGGTCAAGAATATAACGACGATCGCCCATGTGATCATTCGTCATAAATCTATGCCGCTCATTGTTCAAGAATAGACGTCCTGATGTATCTATATTATTAGTAAGCATATATCGTGCGTCGACATGGAGTGGTATTCGTTCGGCCAAACCGAAACATTCGTTTATCGTTGTTGTTGTTTTTATTGTTGAAAAATTATTATTATTATTATTATTATTATTAACGACACCTTTAACAAAATAATTGGCAATGGATACACACACATCTCGTTGATATAATTTTAAACGTTCGGCATTAAATTTATCGACTTCTTTATATGTTGTTAGTAGAGAAATCGCATCGCGCGGTATAATTTTATCGTCAAAATTTAGGCCGATATGTAATGAATAATGAATAATCCCCAACAGTCATCATTCCATTGGCATAATTATTCAGTGCTCGTGCAAATTCCAAATCGTTTTTTTGTCGCATAATCTCCGTCAATTCGAAATATTTGAAATGACGCCGTAAAAAATCATTAACTATAGCACTATAAGCGGTAGCTTTGCTATTCAAATTAAAAACATAGGAATCTCCTACCGGTGACAATTGCCGAAAATCTCCAAATACAACAACAACATGAGGTGAACTTGAAACATATATTCGACGAACATGTATCTCCAGACATGACATTCGATACATTTAAAAATATGTGTTCAACTTGCTGGTGTTACCGTTACGGTACTTTGGTAATTGTGGAGGATTTCCCCTTTAATGATGGTAGGTATCGCAAAGGATGTGCCTTTATTCTATACCAATATGTCTGATGATAAATTTGCAACTGCATTGCGCAAGAAAAAAGTGTCTGAACTTGCTAGATCGATTCGCAAAAAATACTTGGCGTTGAAATTGGGTAAATCAAAGCAAGATGAGTCTATTAGTAAACTATTCAAGCCAATGTACTAACCACTTGAAGAAATTGTGCAATCCTCAAAGACCTTACGAAAAACGATTACAAATTTAAATCCAAAAGAGGAAATGAAAAAAGAAGAACCTGATGATGTGTTTACACTATTTCTCGAAACGGAACCGTCGGCCGAAACCGATGAATCCGGCAATATTACACGTTCTGAATCTCCAGAAGAGATGCGTAACGAAATTTCTCAGGAAGCTGTCGCAGACTATTTGGATCAATATCCTGCCATCAGTCATCAGTTCATTGAAGATTACTTCCAAAAAGATGATAAAATTGATAAACATTATGGTCCAATATACAATGATGAAATCGGTTGGTCATTAGGCAAACGTCGAATATAAACTTACTACCTGAGAGAAACAAAGAAGGAAGATATGTAATTGGAACACCAGGCTTGTATGAGCTTCTATTATACCAAGACCCCAGTTACAACGATCGAGATTTACAGAACTATAAAAATCTTTTGACGATAACTGAAGTTCACTTAAACAAGTTAAATCGTCTTAAGGGGTCAAGTACTGAAAAATATCACCACATCATAAAACCTTCATTCAAAACAAAATCTCTAACGATAACCAATAGATCGTCCCAGGTATTGACTCGTCTAAAATCGATTCCTTCAGTAAAAGAAAAAGGTATCGATCGTTCAACATATAATGATAAATCTATGGAGTATATTTATTGGGACGATCCCAATGAATTAGTGGATCGTTTAAAGTTGTTGATTGCTTCGAAAGAGGCAGTTAATACGTCACATGACAACGAAATAGTAGCAATTATCAATGAGCTCAAGGAGGCTGATATAATAGAATAATACAAGCTGAATCTTGTTTATTTCAATTACGCCTGTCGATAAATTCGGACATAGACAGAAAACGCCATATATGCGCGTTTCCGGCAAAAATTACGTTTCCTCGTACACCGGACGGTAATATTGATATTGAAAATGTGAAAATTTGTAACGTTAAGGATCCGACAACAGATAGTGACGCTGCAACAAAAAAATATGTTTATGTGCTACTGAATGACTTGCGTACTATCAACTCACCATTAATTCAAACACATGGTGTGGTGCTGCTATAATGAATGAAAGACGTTTGTGCGGGCTCCCCAATGAATTTATTACATTTAGTAAGACTACAAACAACTTGAATCTGAAAGTAACATGGACAACTCTCTTGACAAGTTGACAACTAACTTAAAAAAAACTATATAGAAACCAAATTGCTGGATTATGTTAAGTAATTTTACATCACTACGGAATACTTAGCTGTTCGCATGGATAACATATTTTCCGACATACTCTCCAATAATGGAGGGCCGGTGCAACCGATCGCAAAGACGGAGTGAGCAAGTGTTGAAACTAATTCCGTGGAGGTCTGGGTACAATGAATCATTGACCATGGCGATGAGGGCGTCCGATGGGAGTGGTTCATTTGTGTAGGCTTTAACCTCGCGTAGAAGGGCGTAGTCATTAAATCTGCATAAGAGGAGGGGCATGACGAATAAGTGATTAAACCTATACATCATCATTTGGGATCGGGCAAGAATGTCTTGGTCGGCATTCCACCAGTTCGGAGGGTCTGCAGGACGGGCCGGGGGCGTCGTGTTGTATATAAAACCTCGGACATTAGAGTGAATTTGGCCAACGCTGTAACAAACGTCGGCAAGAGGGGCTGTGAGAAGCAGGTTTCTAACAAGTCTGACGTAATTGTCAGCCCTGGTGTGTTTTTCCTGTCCGTAAACGTCTTGCGCTCTTTTGAGGAGGATCGTCTTCCACATTCTTGTAAACTCGTTACCAGTGAGGGGTACATCAGTGTTGGCTAGTTAAATCAACTGCCGGTAAGTGGCTGTGGGAAGTGACTCCTGGATTTCTATATTTAGGGGTAGGTCGAGAGTGCGGTAATCGCTGTCCCTGCGGCCGAAATCCAACAGTCCTCTTCCTTGAAGGTACGGTATAATGAAATGAAATGAAAATAAAGTATGTTTGTTGGAAAAAGCTATATATGGATTGAAACCTCCAGAATTTGGAATATTAAAGTAAAAAATCTCTTAAAAGACTTAGGTTCTCAACAATCAACTTTTGAACCATGTCAATTTTTCCAAAATAATGATAAATTCATAACTCCAGTTGCTCTTTATGTTGATGATTTTTTGATTTGTTCTAATTCTCCTGTCTTGAAAACTAACCTCAAACAGGAATTGTCAAAACAATTTAAAATTAAAGACTTGGGGCCAATCAAGCACTTTTTAGGTTAAAAGATTTATTTTGATAAGCAAAACAATATAATTAAAGTTAATCAGAGTGATTTTATTTTAGAATTATCAGAGCATTTTAAGTTAGGTGATGCAAAAACTGTTTTGACTCCTATTGAGTTTGGTTTAAAACTTGAGCCAACCACTTATGAAAAACCGAATGTAACGTATCAGAATTTAATCGGTTCAATGATGTACTTGGCAGTTCATACAAGACCAGATATATCATTTAGTATTAGTTATTTGGGCCAATTTAATTCAAGTTTCAGTGTTGAGCATTGGAAACATGCAAAACGGGTATTAAAATAGGTACTTAAAAGGGACCTTGGACAAAAGTCTAATTTTTAGTAAATCAGATAAAAGTTTGTATGGGTATGTAGATGCAGATTTTTAAAATCATATAAATGATAAGAAATAATATTCAGGATTTGTCCCAAAAATGAGTTATGCTCCAATCTCTTGGGAATCCAAGAAACAATTTTGCGTTGCACTTTCCAGTACTGAATCTGAATATATTGCTTTTTCTACAGCATGTAAAGAAGCCATGTTTGTTAGTGGTTTTTTAAAAGAATTTTTTGAAACAAAACCTGTAATTATTTTCAATGACGGCCAAAGTGCCCAAAAATTGTTAGAAAATCCTGTTCACCATAACAGAACTAAGCATATAGACACTAAGTACCATTTTGTAAGGGAAGTAATTAAGAAAAACTTGGTTGAAATTAAATACATGCTGAAAAAATGGTAGCAGATGTTTTAACAAAGAGGCTGCATAATCCCAAGTATATTTTTTGTATAAAAAATATTGGTCTTTATCGATTGCTGGTTTGAGGGGTAGTGTTGTGAAATTACTTAACATAATCCAGCAATTTCGTTCATATATAGTTTTTTGAAGTTAGTTGTCAACTTGTCAATTGAGTTTTCCATGTTACTTTTAGATTCAAGTTTTTTGTCATACAGATATTCATCCTTCAGCCAACTTCTAGTCAATCATATTTCTCCACAAATCTACTACTTCATTCAATCGAAAATCACGTACGTCACAGCTATTAAAACGCTAAATGAAGCTTGCGAAAAACGACAAAACATCACTATGGCTCGAAATTTCCTCATATCAAGAAAACAACAACCAGGTGAGTCTATAGCTGAATATTCGAGAGCTCTATGTAAACTCGCACATAATTGTAAATTCACAGATGTAACTGCAGCTGATTAACAAAACGAGATCGTACGTTTAGCGTTCATTGCTGGAATATTGTCGCAAAAAAATAAAAGAAAGACTACTAAAAAATTCTACTGACTCCCTGGAAGACTCTTAATCTAGCTTCATTCCTAGAAACTGCGGAAAGGACATCACAATTGCTCACCGGGACACCTTCTACTTCTGCTCATGTCAACGCTGTTACTGAAACTTTAAAACATTTGGCAATATCGAATTTAGCAGCTATGACCACTCCAAATAAAGCCCGACTGAATGCCAGCTTTGTTTCAAAAAAGGACACTGCGAACGTTTGTCGTAGCTCTGGCTCCAACCATCGTACTGCTAATGCTATCGCCATAGACGATGAACAAATTTCTCAATCCACTAACCCTTACTTGTCAACTATTTCTGCTGCTGCTCCTGTAAGTCTAAAAAAGCAACTATTCCTATTACAATCAATGAATATCGTGCAGATGCTCTTCTCGACACTGGTAGTTCAATCAGCTTTATCGATAAAAATCCTGCTGATCTATTAATCTGATCTATTAATCTCAAACAAAAACCTTGTAACCAAGCAATAACTCTAGCGTCCCTCAATAATGTCTCTTTTGCTGACGGCCTATGCTTGGCAATAATTCAGATTGGTGAACACAAGTATAAAAATCAGCCTCTGTTTGTCATCGGGAATCTGTGCGCTGATGTCATCATCGGACACGATGTTCTTGGGAAGCACTCGTCACTTGAACTTCAATTTGGAGGTGACAAACAACCGTTGAAAGTTTGCAATGTTTTAGAGGCTTCTGTTCCTCCATAATCGATTATCACCAATCTTTCATTGGATATAAAGCCTACAGCTATTCGTTCAAGACGACATTCTCAAGAAGATCAAGAATTCATATCCACTGAAATAAATAATCTACTAAAAGACAAAGTAATTGAACCCAGCATTCTACCATGGAGAGCACAAGTATACCTGTTCTAATATATGTTCCTTCTATAATGAATAAAAGACGTTTGTGCAGGCTCTTCAATGAATTTATTATATTTAGTAAGACTACAAACAACTTGAATCTAAAAGTAACATGGATAACTCTCTTGACAAGTTGACAATCAACTTAAAAAAACTATATAGAAACCAAATTGCTGGATTATGTTAAGTAATTTTACAACAAATATAAAGGATTTAGAAGTAGGATTGAACGAAATAAGAAATGATCTTCATAAGACTAAAATTCCCATATTACAGGCGGATATTGACAAGTAACAATATAAAACTAACGAAATTGATGCATTCATTTCGCGAAATCCCCCTGTAGCAGGTAGGGATATGGCTACGAAGAAATATGTTGACGAATCAATTGCCACAGCAAAAGTGTTTATTCGGAAATAATTGACTGCTTCTACGAATGCAAGCATACGTGAATTGGAAAAAGAATTTGCAGAAAATATCAGAACCGTTTCTGATTTGAAAACTAACATATCATATATAGTGAACAATATTGAGGTTATGGAAACGAATAACAATAACCGCATTCACAGTCTGGAGCTGAAGCTAGCCGGTAATACATCATAATATGCACACCAAGGAGAAGATTCAACTCGTGAACGAGCTCCACAAACCGATACAGAGAAAATTCCTTCGCTCGGAGACGCACTGTTATAAAGGGCCTTGATGATCTTTGGGCCATGGACTTGGCAGAGATGAGAAATTTTGCCTCTCAAAATAAAAATCATAAAATGATACTTGTCGTCATTGATTGTTTTTCAAAATTTTTGTGGACACGCCCATTAAAGACGGAAAACGGTGAGGAGATTACTCGAGCATTCTCTGACATTTTCGCTCATACCAAAAGAAAGTTTTACAGCAGCAACTTCCAAAATTTGATGAAAAAACACTATATAAATCATTATAGCGTATTTAGTACGATGAAGGCTTCTATGGCCGAACGTGTTATAAGAACGTTGGAATTAAAGCTCTACAAATATTTCAGTTTAAATGGCACCTATAACTGGATTGATATTCTTCCTAAAATTACTCAAGAATATAACAATACCAAGCATTCCAAAAAAAAATATCGACCTTCTGAAGTCAACAAATCCAACGAAAAAGCTATTTTAAATGATGTCTATAGCTATTTGAAAATCGTCGGTCCACGAAAGTTGAAGGTCGGGGATATTGTACGCATAGGCAAGTCGGAACATGCCTTTGAAAAAACGTATACACCTAACTGGACTACTGAGCCTATCAAGATCGTTGAAAGTAAAATAACCAATCCCGTGACGTACTTGCTCGAAGATATGCAAGGTACCCCAATCAGTGGAGGGTTTTACGAAGAAGAATTGCAGAGAACGTCAAATCCAGACATTTAGTGGTGGAAGTACATAGCACGATTAGTTGCATCGTTATCGGCTGATGGATGCGTTGGAATTGACTGGCAGATGGTCCCTTGTTCAGCCATAGCTGAAAAGACAATGGGTTGGAACGGAAAGTCTCTGTACCTGCGAGAATTGAAAAAATGGCTTTTAAAAGCACAAAGTTAAAGCCCGTATTTGCTGGTGAGCAAGGGAAGTGCTCAGCGGTTACTCCTGCGGAGTAAAGCAATTGCTTGGCCTCCTCACGAGACGGAGTAATCCTATGGAAAAAGCAAATATTCAGGTTGGGCGTGTAGTTCACAGGAACTACGGGGATAGCCGGTTGCTGCAAAGGACGGATGCCACTAAGTGACCCTAAAAGAAGGGTGATGACGGTTCCTAAGCATGGAATCTCTTCATAGAGATTGTGATTATCTTCGGTAATCATGTTTGAGTGGTAACCGGGTGCGTTGTCGAGCGTGACAACGGGTAGTGGAGGAAAGGAAGGATACAAACAAATGTTGTCCAGTCTTAGTTTCTATGACTCCCAACGAGCTGAGATATAGACGGATTAGTTCCGGTACGTTCAGGGGGTGTATTTTCGTTGTCAGTCGAAATATTTCGTGTTCGATTGATTTCGAATGAAACAATTCGATTTATATTGGCCTAACGTATTTTCGAGACGTCATCGAATTAAAATTCGTATGCGGAATTGAAATTCGAATGACCATACGTGACAACGTCGCAATTTATACGGTACCAACTGTAGAGTTCTAATAACCCTGCAATATTTATGCCTTGTGTTTAAAGTTTGAAGTTTTGAAGTGTCAGTTTCAATAATTAGCAAAATATACATTTTTCAAATGAAAAAGCAAAAAAGCGGTCATTTCACTGCAAATCAAAAGGAACATCTTGTTGCCTTCCTCTTAGATCACCCAGAGCTAAAAAGTGGAAAATTCACCAAAGAATTTACATTCAAAACAGCAAAAGCATTGTGGGATTGGAAGATTGGAAGATGTGAAGATTGGAGGCAATGGAGAAAGGTAAATTAAGTACATATTCCATATACTAAGAAATTTTTTTAGCGTAACATTCTAATTCAAGTAACTATGAACTAAATGTAGACCATAACTTGAATAGGTTCTTGTATAAAATTGGTTTATTTTTGTAGGTATAAAATATTTATTAAAGTGTTAACAAACAATTGGTACGTAAATACAAGCATTACATTTTTACATTATACGAGTTGTTTTCATGAAGTCTCTTTTCACTCTGTCTTTATTTCCCCCTTCACATACCGGTGTGCCGTCGCCGACGTGGCCAAGGCTACTTTCGTTGTGTCGGCGGAATGCGCGAGGTTGTCACGTCTTGCACAAAGTCTTGGAAACAACATATCGCCCCCCTTGAAAGCCTCCAGGCGAGGCTTTAAAGTTTTTGATTTGGAAGCACACATAACTTAACAGCGGGTCTTTTGAGAATGCCCAATGAATTTTTCACGGACGCAACGCGTATGATGCCGTCCTTACCAGGGAAGACCTCAGTTATTCGGCCCAATCTCCATTGAAGAGGAGGCAAATTGTCTTCTCGGATGAGAACTAACAGACCAGGTTGGAGGGTGTCTTGACTGGATCGGACCCATTTGCTTCTTGTTTGCAATTGAGAAATATATTCCTTCGACCATCTCTGCCAAAACTGTTGAACCAATTTCTGTGCTAACTGGAATTGTTTGAGTTTATTGTCAGGAATGGATACTAGATTTGGTTCTGGAATAGCCTCCAATGATGCGCCAATCAGAAAGTGCGAGGGTGTGAGAGGAGAAAGGTCGTTGGGGTCATCAGAGGAAGGATATAATGGACGGGAGTTAAGAACTTATTCGATTTGTACCGTAGAAAATTGTTCATAGTTAAGAGGTGTATTTCCTACTATGCGACGCAAGTGATGCTTGACAGATTTAACCGCTCCTTCCCATATACCCCCAAAATGAGGAGCCTTGGCTGGTATAAACCTCCAAGTTATGCCCTCAACAGATAGGTTGTCGGTGACTTCCTTTGAAGCCCCCTTTAGAAAAGACCTCATTTCATTTGAGGCACCTACTAAATTCGTGCCGTTGTCGGAGTTAATAACGTTGGGCTTTCCGCGCCTAGCTATGAACCGTTTAAGGGCTGCTAAAAACAAGTCGGGGCTGAGATCCCCTACCAACTCTAAGTGCACGGCCTTGGTTGACATGCAGATAAATAGGCAAATATAGGCCTTAGTTAATTTGTAGTTCCTTGTGGTTCTGTCCTTCAATTTGAAGGGACCAGCATAATCGATGCCGGTGAATAAAAAGGGTCTAGAAGGGGACACCCTTTCTATGGGAAGCTCTCCCATCGCGGGCGTGACAGATTTGGCATTCCATTTGAAGCAAACAGTACAATTGCGAATTACCTTTTTAACTGTAATTCTACCATTTAGAAGCCAAAATCTCTCTCTTAAGGAAGCAAGTGTGTATTGAGGTCCGGCATGCAGCAATCTTACATGCGCTCGCCTTGCAAGGAGCATTGAAAGGTTATGATTTTTAGGAAGAAGAACAGGATGTTTTTTGAAGAAATTAAAAGTTGAGAGTTTGAGCCTTCCGCCTACTCTCATAATTCCAGATTCATCCAAAAATGGCGATAGTTTAAAAACAGGGCTGCTATTAGGAATTATACCATTTTTTGATATTTCGGATATCTCCTTTGAAAAATGGTCAGACTGAACAATTTTAATTAGCTTAAGGAATTATCCAGTTCTCCCGGGATCAAACAACCGATAGTTCTATTCTCCTCATTTTTCAAATTATGACAAAATCTTAAGACGTAAGCAAAGACTCTTATGAGTCGGTTCAGATCTGAGAACTTGTTTAGATGAAGGAGAATATGAAAGTCTGTGGTTGTAGTGGCGGATAATGTTATTGCCTTGGAACAGATCTCGGGCAGGTCAAAAAGGTTAGTTTCAGATAAAGGTGGGATCTGTTGCTGATTGATTGGGTTTCTTATTATATCAGGACCGTACCACCATAACTTAGAATGTTTTAATTCCGAAAGTGATATGCCCCTAGTCAACAAGTCGGCGAGATTAGTTTCTGTCGTTGTATGAAACCAATGATCAGGATTACTTAGACTCTGTATTTGTGATACACGGTTGGCAACAAAAACCTTCCACATGTGTGGCGACGCCTTAATCCAGGACAGTGCTATAGTAGAGTCAGTGTAATAATAAATACCTTGGATATCTAGCTTTATGGCATTAACAACCTTTTGGACAAGCTCTGCTAAAAGTAAGGCTGCGCATAGATCCAGTTTAGGGATCGTTAAGGTTTTTAACGGAGCTACTCTATTTCTGGAGCAAAGAATATGGCAATGTACTAAGCCATTTTCATCGACGGATTTAACATAAATGACCGCTCCATAAGCGATTTGGCTAGCATCGGCAAATCCGTGCAATTCAATGAATTTAGCATTTTTAGAAATGACATGCCTTGGTAATGAAATAATATTGAGATGAGAAATTTCTGTTTTAAATGTTGTCCACTTGCTGTGGAGATCTAGAGGTACCGATTCATACCAAGAAAGGTGCAGCTGCCAAAGTTTCTGTAAAATAATTTTGGCGGTTATAATGAATGGTAAGAGTAATCCCAAGGGATCAAATATTTGGGACGTATGGCTAAGAATAGATCTTTTTGTCACACAACCTTGACGGGGATTAGATTTTACTGAGTAAGTTAGAGTATCTGTATCAGAATTCCATAGAAGACCTAGCGTTTTTACTGGTTCATTTGAACACAAATCAACTGTTAGCGATGGCTGATTATCGACGCCATATGCATTCCCGTTTAGGTTAGACCTTACCTTTCTAAGTGGAAATCCATAAGAGGAGAGTGCGCTTGAGATTTCTTTCTTTATTTTATTAATCTCGGCTAAAGATGACCCACCTGTGAGGAGGTCGTCAACATAAAAGTCCTCTAATATTATGGAACTAATTGAGGGATTTTTAGCAGCCAATTGGTGGCCGATTTCGTGAAGACATCTAATTGTCAAAAAGGAGGATGAAGCTAAGCCATACGTGATGGTGTTTAATTGGTATACAGATAAGGGGTGAGTTGGATCATCGCGCCAAAGAATGCATTGGAGCTTGCGATGATCCTTGTCAATCAGGACTTGTCTATACATCTTTTCTATGTCACCAGTGAGAACGTAAGCATGTTTTCTAAAACGCAACAGGATAGAAAATAGATCGTTTTGGATTGTTGGGCCTGAAATCAAGATATCATTGAGAGAATAACCAGATGAAGTTTTTGAGGAGCCGTCAAAAACTACACGTAGCTTGGTAGTTGAATGATCCTCCTTGATCACGCAATGATGGGGCAGGTAATATGATGGTGTAAAGGATGGGTCTGACACCAGTGACATATGCCCCAGCTGGGTATATTTGTGTATAAAATTAGAATATTGATTTTTGAGGTTAGAATTTCTATTAAGTTTATTTTCTAAATAATGGAAACGTTTTTCGGCTATGGACCGAGATTCTCCTAGTATGTTTGGGGGTTCCTTTAAAGGATACTTAACAATAAATCGCCCTGAATCATCTTGGGCAAGAGTTTCTAGGAAATGTTTTTCACATAATTGTTCTTCAGGGGCTAAGTGCACTTTATTAACGGATGGTTCCTGAATCTGCCAGAACCGCTGAACATTATTATTCAATTCTTCCAAAGTTTGATCAGGAATGGTTCCTTGGGTAAGGAAACATACATCGTGAAGGGTTGTATCTGTATGATCAGGAGCGGTTTCAAGTTTCCGTGGTAGGGAAATAGGGCTAGAAATTATCCATCCTAATTTTAATTTTTGGAGCGTGGGGAGTGAAGTTAGCCGGGACGACAGGAATAGCCGGCTGTGGTAGTGGCCTGGCATCACTAAGGGATCCAAGCAATAAAGTGATGTAGATTATGAGTATCAGAATTAATGGCGGGGCTGTGATAACCGGGTGCGTTATCAAGAGTGGTGGTGGGTAGGGCTGGAAAGGAAGGGTACAAATGTTGATCCGCCTTGGTTTCTATCACTCCAAGTGATGATAAATAGAGCCTGATAGGCTCGGGCACGTTAAGTGCGTACCCATCACACTTTTCGAGAATTAATCTCTCCTGATCGGTCAGTTCGTCGCGGAATTTCGATTTTAGATTTAAAATTCGTAGCCATAGCAAGTTGACGCAGTAATAATGGAACGTTTCACGTGTCCATGATTTTGCAAGGTTATTATCGTCAATCAGCATTTGATCGTACGTTTTATCTACCAAACTTGGGTTGACGGACATATTCGGTTGCTGTCGAACGTTAATGTTGACTTCTCTGATGTTCATGTTGAAAGTAAATAGTGATTCGGAGGTGGCCTCCCTCTCCACTATTGTTGCCTTGGACGGCGCGGGGGTTGACGACTTTTGACCCTTAGGTAAAGCGGTGGGTAGGGCCGGCTTCCTCTGCGGAGGAGCACGGCGTGGTTTGGCGTTCGGATCAGCGGCATCGGGAGCAGAGTCCTTGGGCACATACACTGTTAAAAATTTCCATAGTAATTTTACTAAACTTGTGTAGGA
>CAJUYH010002197.1:0-36330 GCA_910591685.1 Galerucella tenella | reverse complement strand
AATAAATAGCACAGTTAAAAAGATTAAAGAGTTTGAACTGTTGTACAACCCATTTTAGTACAGGCAAATAAGGTGAAAGTAAATAATAAGTAAAATTTGTGCTCTTAAAAGAAAAATTGTTTATCTCATAAACTAACCACTTTAACCTACAAGTATTATACATTTTTGAAATCAGCTCAAAGAGGAGTATCCAAATTTTACATAAAAAATATGAAAAGTGATTTAAAATAATAAAGGGGGTGGCTTTTCCAGTAAGTTTAAATAAGCCATAATGCTTGCCCCTTCCAACATAAAGTGACGTGTTTTTGGATTTTTTCTATATACCAGTATTACAAAAGTTATTAAAGGTGGATACTTTTATCTGAAAAGCACTGTATATATAAATGTTTCGGTGTGTGTATGTATATGTACAATTCCTTCACTAATTAATCGAAAGGAACTTCGTTCCATCCGGGTGTCCCTTGACACCTCTCAAGTTTTTTTTTAAATAACTTTTAAACGACGGTAATTAGGTACTGAGAATGAATGGCAAAGTTGGAGGGGATGAATTTAAGTATTCATTAGTGAGTATTTATACAGGGTGTCCCATTTGAAAAAACTGAAATTCAAGACCATCCAGTACAGAATAAAAATTTTAAGCTAAGACTAAATCTTCAGTCCTTTGTCTTTGTACATTGGTAATTTTGAAGCTTTAGCTTTGAAACTTATAAAGTTGCGGTTTTTTAAAAAGCGATGTGCAAATTCAAATTTTTCGGGGAAAAGATGGTTTTCTCCGAGATGGCAGGAAGTTTTGCAAAGAAAATTTGGGAGTGTACAGTACTAACTATTTCGGTTCCTAAAATGTAAAAAAATGTATGGCATTACTTTTTTTATGTACATTAACATGATTTTAAAATTTTAATTACCCTTTCCATATACCTTTTAAGAAAATATGTAAGTTATATACAATAGGAGCTATAGAGCAACGACAGAGGTTTGCTGGACCCTGTATATATATTTCAAAAAAACGTTTATACAATTTCCTTTTTTGCATATTTTTTATGAAGCTGTAAGAAACTAAATAATAAATTTAATGTTGAAACATATACATCCACTTAAATTACAGCGAAAAAATACTCTTTATGTTCAGATTGTGGAAGGGATAAAATAACCGATGAGAATACAGGAGTCTGGTTCAAATTCACAAATATCTATCTTTTTGTATTTTTATCATACATCCTTCGTTGTTTATATAATATGTGAAGACCATTTTTCTAAACTTTATTTCTTTTTCCTCCTAAGGCCCGGTTGTACATTTGAAGCTTAAAATTGAGCTCAACTGAGCTGGGCTTAAAATATAAGTTTAGCTCAACCCTAAGCCTGTTGTACAAACATGGTTCAGTAACAGCTCTACTAAACCTATATTTGCAAGTGTTGGTAGAACTTCTTTCGAACTGACGCATGCGTATTAAGTAAATTGAGGTCTGTTCTCACAAGCATCACAGACAGTCTTTGACAATCCGGATTCGGCGCAAAGACCCTAAAGTGTTCTCGGGAGAACGTTTTAGGGTCTTTGCGCCGAATCCGGATTGTCAAAGACTATCTATGATGCTTGTGAGAACAGACCTCTGGTCACAATATGTTTGTCAAATAACTTAACTAATGTCATATTTGCTACCAATTAGTTTTACAAGAAATTTCCTCTGATATACAATCAGTCACAAAGCGAACGGTTTCTTTAGAAAAACGAAAACTTTGAATAAACTCATGATCTCTCCAACATTCAAAGTGATTCATACGCTCTCTATACACCCGAGGTCTTCTCGGGTGTTGTACGATTCCAATAAGCTCTAATAAATGTTTGCATACAATTTATTCACATTAGAGCCACGGAACATGATAACAATTTATGTTCCGTGCTTAAGCTTACATTAAACCTTCCCTCTTGTAGGCTTTACTAAGCTTAAGGTTTAATTGAAGCTCAACCGTAAGCCAACTTTGTACAACAGCAATCTGACGCTGAACCTGAGTTTACACTTGAGCCTTCACTGAGCTGCAATTGTACAACCGGCCCTAAATGAGAGATTATTAAATACTATCAAGTTATATTGATGTCATCATCTTCCAGCTTCCTATTCAGATTGTAAAAAGCAGGAACAATCTGGCTTTCGTAGATGGAATATATTTTTTTTATTATTATATCTTGATGGCGAATTCCCTACTTACAAAACCATCATACACATTTTTCACAATTGCATCTAATGAAAAGTGTTTTCGACGCAACATTGCGAAAAAAATTAATGATAACTTATAATACTCGTATAGAAAGCTCTTTGAAAACGTACCCTTAAAACTAAATATTTAATACTGCCAAATGAATTCAATGCAGCCATCATAATATACCCGATACAAAACTCATTGGCCCGCCCTTGCCTTTTCACTGCTGATTGCTGGGAAAAGCTAAAACAATATAATTTGAGACAATCTATACGTTATGTTCCTTACAATTTGAAAAAAATTCAAAACAACTCTCACTAAAATTCCACTGAAAAGTGTATGCCGTAGAAAAAGTATTTTGTTCTCTTATACCGTCTAGTGCTCCAGTAATTATTATTTAATATATTCATTTTACAAAAATGTACCAAAAAGAAAATTTACATTCAAGAACGATAAGAATGGCAGATACAAAACTCTAAGAACGGTAGAAAAAAATTATAATCAAATATACATGTTTTTAGAAAAATACAATTCTCACCATTTCCAAGCAAATCAATTTCGGTGGTATCCAATAAGAGACAAAGAAAAGCGATTGACATAATAGGTTTGTTCCAGCGGACACGTATGAACGATACTATAATTAGTTGGAACGCGAAAGAAATACAGCACCTAATATAAACACGGGTACCTCAACTCGTTTGCATGAATCAACCGATTTATTTCAACCCCACATACCCGTATAAGAACGAACCAGTAGTATAACTCTAATAAATTGTATTCATGAATTGCCAGAGCTTTTGATGGCCTTGAACGGATCACTTTACGATTTATTTTACCATAGGCGTAGGTGGCATAAGTTTTAAAATGACTTGAACGTGTTAAATGTTTTTTCTTAAATATTGTAGAACACTACACTGATGAGTGAATAAAACAATAGTGTTATACCAAGTATTTATTGGTTTTTCCATATTACAATTTTCATTTTGTTATGATTTTTAAAATTTGTATTGACAAATTTTAATGTGTAATATAGTCGTACCCTGAAGAAAAGTTTCATTGAATATTTTATTGGAAAATCAACACAAGGATGTACAAACTCTGTTGTTTGACTAATATTTATGAGTGATTCAACAATTTTATCTTCCGTAGCAACTCTCAAAAGTCATTTGGAATAATGTTTCTAATAATGAGATGTATTGTACAAAATTTTTATGCGGCATATTCAAGTTTCCAAAAGTATCCTTATTCGTATTTTCATAAGCTCTAAGGTAACAGTATAAAGACGAATCGTCTAAATTCTGATACGGTTGTGAATACGTCTCACATATGCTGCATGTATGAATTTCCAACATGTTTCAATTAAATAACCACAAAAGTAGCGAACAAAATTCTTTTCCAATAAATCATTTGTCTGAAAGTCTTTAGGCATTGCAGTATTTGATGAAAGGAATATTGTTGGAGTAGCCTTTTTTAAAAGAAGTTATCTTTTATGAGGTTGCATAATCATGTCTGGTAAAAAATGAGCACTACTATTTTATAGAGTTTATAGTCTTGGCATCAAGTCAGGTCTATCTCATGCTTCGAGCCAAACTTTAGCTTTGAAACAAAAACAACAAATTTAATCAATGCATGAAACTAAGGCTCATAAATGTAATATGAAGATTAAATAATAAACTATTATACTAACAGTTTCTCACCTTTCTGAATCCTTTGGAAAAAGGTATAATTTTCCATCACAATTATAATATTTATTGTTACATCCACGAACTACACACACAATACCCGTTTTCTTCTTTTTCATGGTATCCATTGCAAAAAAAATGCTTATAAACTATAAAAATAATACCGAAAACCCGTAAAAATATAAGCTGTAATAAATAATTCGCTTGAAACGGCTGGGATACGTGCGAAGAGGGGAAGAGTGCAGGCACGTCAAGAAGCTCCGGCTCCTGGAAGATATTCCAGTTCTGGCTCGAGCGGCTGATGAATGCCTGCGTAAGTACTACTTCGCTACCCCATATAGGGCCATGATACGGGATAGAGAGTCCTGGGAAAAATAGAGGAATACACAGCCTAATGGGACCGTCTGGTACACAGATGGCTCATCCTCCGGTGATAGAGCAGGGGCTGGAATTTACTCCAGGAACCCAAGAATACAGGTTTGTGTACCATTGGGTAAGGGTGTATCTGCATATCAGGCCGAGATATATGCTATCTTGGAATGTGCGCAGATAAACCTAGACAGGGGTTATGTGAATCGACGCATAACCATATACTCCGACAGTCAGGCAGCAATTAAAGCCCTGAGTGGGTATACCAGCAACTCAGGACTTGCTAACGAATGTCGAGAACTACTTGCTAATCTTGCAAGGCGGAACGTGGTGCGGCTAGAATGGATTCCAGCCCACTCTGGTTTTGAAGGCAACGAGATGGCGGATGCACTGGCTGCGGAAGGGGCGGCAGCTCCTTTCTGCGGCCGGGCCCGACCCTGGGCCTAACAAAACAAAGAATACGCAAGGAGACGAAGGAGTGGCTGAGGAATCAGCACCTCGCTCATTGGAATGCTCTGCAGGGTCCTAGACAATCCAAACCTCCTACTGAAGGGATGGACTGATGGACACGCCAGGGCAGCCACTGAACTACCAATGAGTAGGCTAAGGAAGATAGCAGGACTCCTAACAGGGCACTGCTGTATGAGGAAGCACCTCTACAATCTAGGAGTAGAGGAAAGTTCCCTATGTAGGGGTTGCGGCATGACTGATGAAACGTCAGTTCATGTTCTCTTAGAGTGTCCACACTGGGCTGTATTACGCAGGCGAATCTTCGGAGTCACTGTCATGGCTCCTGGAGACACAAGCAGGCATCCACTGAAAAAGGTTGCGGCCTTTATTAAAGGGCTCGGCTTCATGGATGACTAGGTAGCAGGATTGGCACAATGGGCCCGCCAGTGGCCTCAGTGTCGGAACCTTGGCTTGAATTGTCCAGGACAAGGCTCGCCTGCACATTTAGTAGTAGTGGTAGTAGTATCCATTGCAAAAAAAATGCTTATAAACTATAAAAATAATACCGAAAACCCGTAAAAATATAAGCTGTAATAAATAATTCGATTCGCAAATTCACCACTGGCAGCACAGCACTGGCCGCCGGATGAGATACTCATTCGAAGGACGTTGTAGGTCACAGAGAGCTCGGCAGTGGAACGTCACGAGATAACATACTGGTTCGTTCCTATACTGTGCCCGTGTGAAGCTAGTAAGGTTCATATAATAACCTTTTTGATGTGCGTCATTGATTGTTAATGTACTTTTAACATATGACGTCGGAAGAAAACGAAAAGAAAAAAAGGCTGGTCTGTGATTAATCCTAATTAAAATATCACAATAATGAACCGTTTAAATGTATTACAAACGTTAACCCAAATCTTTGACTCACAAAAATTTGATTGGTTGATGCTTAGATTACACGCAAGCGCAGTTTATCAATCAGGAGAAATTAGATCATTCGAAATAGGATGCAGACGTACCTTTCATAGCGGCAATGTGTCTTACGTCTTTTTCTAATGCCCCACTGACAGTTCTCGTCAGGACTGTACTTTGTTGTTTACGGTCAATTATTATTTATGAAAAGTCAATGTTAATCTTATTGTTATATTTATTGAAATAATACAAAAATATGGCAAGATACACGGAAAAACATCAACATTTTGAAAGTTCTCAAGTATTTTCAGTTAGAAAAAGAAGCTGGTAATTATTAATTACAATACAGCCTTTTCGAATTTGGTCGAATACGATCCTGATGGTTCTATTTATCAAATTTAAGGTTAGCTATATGTCAAAATAGCAAATAAAATAAACGACATACCGAAAACCCAGATAAACGTCACAAACGATGACGCACACCAAGAATGCTATTGAATGTACTATATAAACAGAATTAAAGGAAAATTAAATTATATGGACAATCATCATAGATGTATCAAGAATATCTTCTTTTTAAAACTATATAAGCAGAATGCCAAATATTTTCCGTAAACCACTGTGCCCCTACATACGTATTTTTTGGTATGCCAGCCTATGCATCTTGGGTTATATTTAGTTTGATTTATTTTTATTACCCATAAAATGTTCTATAATTCAATATAAATTTTGTTTCATCTTTTGATTACATATCTCGCGGAAAATTATAGGGTGCCATACAAAATATATAAATATAAACTGAAGCACAAAAGCAACTTTACCTATTTAAGTAAATGGTGAGAGTATTTTTCTAAAAGCGGTGTTAAAGCAAATAAAAAACAAAAATTGTAAGTATTATAATTACCTATATTATTTTTGCAAGTTGGAATTTTACTTCTCAATAAACATAATAGTATAACAGAAACTTCATTATTTTCTTGTCCCATATTAAAAAATAATTGTTCACCACCACGTCAAATTTAGTAGTTGAGGTGCGTATGCGTCCAAGCAGCCTTCAACCTTCTATTCGATTTGACTGAATGTGAGCTGATTAGCACAGTTGGTAGGATACTGAGCTTACAACTCAGAGGTCGTAGGTTCGAAACCCGGTTAGGTGCTGTGTTTTTTGTTTTTTTTTAGTTCTTTATTTCTTATTTTCTGATATTTCTATACATAATTACACTTTGATCAACCGGGTTTGGGGCTCGGTTTTCTTGTTTTTTTTAGTTTTATATTTCTGATATTTACATAATATTTATTTCAATATTGTTATGTTACGAATAAATTTGGCAAAGTCTTGAGTCATGCGCAGTTGAAGGAGCCGTGTTGTATGTTTACCCGCTCCTAAATTTAGTAGTTGAGGTGCGCATGCGTCCAAGCAGCGTTTATCCTTCTATTCGATGTAATTGAATGTGAGCTGATTAGCGCAGTTGGTAGGGTATTGAGCTTACAACTCAGAGGTCGTAGGTTCGAAACCCGGTTAGGTGCTGTGTTTTTTGTTTTTTTTTTAGTTCTTTATTTCTTATTTTCTGATATTTCTATACATAATTACACTTTGATCAACCGGGTTTGGGCCTCGGTTTTCTTGTTTTTTTTAGATTTATATTTCTGATATTTACATAATATTTATTTCAATATTGATATGTTACTAATAAATTTGGCAAAGTCTTGAGTCATGCGCAGTTGAAGGAGCCGTGTTGTATGTTTACCCGCTCCTAAATTTAGTAGTTGAGGTGCGCATGCGTCCAAGCAGCCTTCATCCTTTACCTAATTACACTTTGATCAACCGGGTTTGGGCCTCGGTTTTCTTGTTTTTTTTAGTTTTATATTTCTGATATTTACATAATATTTATTTCAATATTGTTATGTTACTAATAAATTTGGCAAAGTCTTGAGTCATGCGCATTTGAAGGAGCCGTGTTGTATGTTTACCCGCTCCTTTATCCTTCTATTCGATGTAATTGAATGTGAGCTGATTAGCGCAGTTGGTAGGGTATTGAGCTTAAAACTCAGAGGTCGTAGTTTCGAAACCCGGTTAGGTGCTGGGTTTTTTTGTTTTCTTTCTAGTTTTTTATTTCTTATTTTCTGATATTTCTATACATAGTCACACGTTGATCAACCGGGTTTGGGCCTGGGTTTTTTTTTTAGTTTTATATTTCTGATATTTACATATTTATTTCAATATTGTTATGTTACTACTAAATTTAGCAAAGTCTTGAGTCATTCGCAGTTGAAAGAGCCGTGTTGTATGTTTACCCGCTCCTGAAGTTTGAGGTGTATAACCGGATTTATTTTGAAGTACGTATTGCATTTGATACGATTATTTGTTGAGTAAATATAAACAATTTTATTAATTTAGATACAAATTGGTACAATGGAATTCACAATCCAAATCGACTCATTTTGATAAACGTCAGAATATTGATGTCGATGTGGTTACTATGGAAATTGGAGTATTTCAAAATTTTCGATTGGTAGAGCTAATCTATGTCAGGTATTATCGAAATTATACGAGGTAACTTAACTAAATTGATCGTTCTGATTGGTTGAAAATGATACGAAAAAAATAATCGCTGTAACTCCGAGGTGATTGGATGAAATTTGACACATGACTTAAATTTAAGTAATTTGATTGGTTACTATATTCAGTAAAAAATTATCATTGAAATTGATTCCATCTAAGGGTGGGTATTATAAAACTATTTTGACATATAACTAAAAGTTAACTTGTAGAATGACGTCACATGTTATAGTTAACTTCAAAATGGCGGAGTTAACTTTGTCGGGTGGAAGAGGTATTGATTAAAGTTAACTTTATGGTAAAATCGGGTTTTCGTGATTTGATAGTTGCTCTGTTCTGTCGGTTCAGTCAAAAATTTGGCATTTTTAACCTTAAAATTATATTGTGAATATTTTGATTGCTTTTACTTAGTTTTCTTTGAATTGTGCAATGTTAACAAACGATATCCAAGATATTTTTGAGGAACTTTTAACAGACGATGAAGAAGATGCTATGAATATTGTTGAAGGCACTCGGTGACGAAGGATATTTTGCACTCCACCATGTCCTTAAATTCTTCCACTAATGATAGAAGAGATTCAATTTCCTTATTGGAAAAGTTTATGGCTCGTCTATCCATTGAGGTAGCAACAAATAAAATAAAAAATCGACACTGGGAACGAAATAACAAATACACCAAACAGACATCTCAAAACTAGACCATAAAACTAAAGTCAAAATGCCAAAACTCTAGGCCATAGAGAATATTTCTCTATGCTCCAGGTTCTTCTTTTTTTGAAAATGTAACTTTTATAAAACTGACATTTTAAAACCTAAAGTTAACTTGACAGTTAAATTCAAAGTTAACTTCAAGACATGTTTATAATACCCGCCCTATATCTTCTTCAGCATCGGAGTAGCTAATACTAGATGAGCTGCTGTCATGTAAGCTAATGTCCTCATTTGAATTGACATTACTGCCGCTGCTATTATGTGAAACTAGTGAAAGTCTTGATTCCTCAAAGAAAAACTTTTCTTTCAACAACTTGTTTGACTTTCATTTCTTTTTTTTTTGCTTCTTCAGTTCTAGTTCTTCACAAGCGTTTTTGATTGGGGTTTTCGTTAAAATTTCACTTTTCCTTTTGCGCCTCTTGCGGCTTAACCACTTTATTGACGAGAGGTTCTTGCTTGGTTTCTTCTGTAGGCTTTGCTGCTACCAAAGATGTAGAAGGCAAAGTATTTGGACTGCTGGCACCTGGCTTATTTTCTTATTTTTAGAGGTGATTGATAATATGCCTTTCCACATAAGCCAGCAAAATACTGATCATTTTCCCAGGTTTTGTTAGCATCCAGTTGGCATTAGCAGCATTAAACGCAGTTTTAAATAGCTTAAACACTGTACGATCTAAAGGGAGCTTGTTGGAAGTGTGTGGCAGTGAAGACACCAATATAACTCCATTTTCTTTGCAAAAATTCAAGCTGCCAATTGTGATATCCGATTTGTGATTGTCAAATATAAGAATGTCCTTGCTCAATAATGTAGCACTTGTATTTTTTTGAAAATATTTCAGGACTTCTACGAATATATCCCCGTTCATCCACCCGGTCTTTGAAGCAGATCCTGCCGATCCTACAGGAGCTCCTTTAATTAAATGATCTTTATAGTGGACCCTTGGGAAAACTAAGCATGGAGGGATTGAACTCCCATTTGCTGATATTATACAACAGGCGGTCACCAAAACTCCCCGTTCTTCAGACGTCACCTGACCAACCTGTTATGGCCTAAATTACCGAAAATTTGAAGAACGAGTCGCGGGATACACTGTAAGAACTTTAGTTCCTTTTAAGCAATAATCAAATTTTTTGAATCAATAAATAAATACACATATGATTATAAGAATTTATTTTACTGGATGAAACTTCATTTAACAAAAATATACAGTAGTAATAATTATAAAAATCTTTATCATTAAGTTGATTGGCGTAAAGTACATATTAAGTATTCTATTAACTGTAATTAATAATATAATGTATGCTGACAATCAACATTTTGCGCCGAGAGACCAGCTCTGAGATTGAGGAGAGAGCCCACGCGCTCGAGGCATAGGTGTATATAATCAAGGGTTAAATGAAGTTTCATCCAGAGTAAAAGAAATTCTTATATTAATATGTGTTCATTTATTTATTTATTCAAAAAATTTGATTATTGCTTAAAAGGAACTTAAGTTCTTACCGTGTGTCGGTAGGTAATAGTAAGCTCATCCCACAAACTTTCATACGCTTCCTTTCCAAAAGGTCCTTCTAACTTTCTCGTTATTAAATCCAAGAAGGCAGTCCACTGTTTTGGATGAGTTTTCAGCCTTCTATCCATTTTATATTCTCAATTTGAATTTCAAAATATTACACATGTTCAAGACAGTAGCCAAGAGTTTAATGTTTCATGGAATTATAGGATAGAGTTTAACCACAGTATAGGAACGAACCAGTAGTATTACTATTATAAATTTCATTCATACATTGCCAGAGCTTTTGATGACATTGAACGAATCGCTTTACGATTCATTTTACTTTTCCATAGGCGTAGGTAGCATAAGTTTTAAAATGACTTGAACGTGTTAAATGTTTTTTCTTAAATATAGTAGAACAGTACACTGATGAGTGAATAAAACAATAGTCTAATACAAAATATTTATTGGTTTTTCCATACTACAATTTTTATTTTGCTATGATTTTTAAAATTCTTATTGACAAATTTTAATGTGTAATATAGTCGTACCCTGAAAAAAAGTTTTATTAAATATTTCATTGGAAAATCAACACAAGGATGTACAAACTCTGTTGTTTGACTAATATTTATGAGTGATTCAACAATATTATCTTCCGTAGCAACTTTCTCAAAATTCATTTGGAATAATGTTTCTAATAATGAGATGTATTGTACAAAACTTTCAAGCGGCATATTCAAGTTTCCAAAAGTATCCTTATTCGTATTTTCATAAGCTCTAAGCTAACAGTATAAAGACGAATCGTCTAAATTCTGATACGCTTGTGAATACGTCTCACATGTATGAATTTCCGAACATTTTTTAATTAAATAAGCACAGAAGTAGCGAACAAAATTCTTTTCCAATAAATCATTTGTCTGAAAGTTTTTAGGCATTGCAGTATTTGTATTTATTATAGTTATAGGCGTATCTGGCGATATATATAATAATGCATCTGGTTGGCTTTTTAAAAGATTTACTGCTTTTAATAAAATATTGGCTTCGTCACTTGCGCAGTTCTGAGATCCAGAATTCAACAGTTTGACACAAAATAGTTTTTTGAATGTTCGTTTGAACTGGATTAACGTTGGATTTCTACAATTGCCATTTTGATTTCTTTCTAAACCAAAAAAATTTTCAAGGCAATCTTGGTTCAGTCGTCGCGTTAAAATATATGAATAATTGTTTGATTTTAATTGAGGCCATAACTCTAATAAGGCATTGATGGATATTAAAAACCCATTCCTAAATTTGACTTTACCAGTACAATTTTTACCTTCTTCATCTATAACTTTTAGATTGTTTAATAAATCAAGGCACTCGTTAAAAAAATCAGTTTGAAATTGCAGACCTTTAAAAGCTAGATTAATTTTTTTTTGAATTTGTACATGGTTTTGAATTGAAAATATCAAACAGTTTATGTGTTTGACCATTATCATGAAATATCTACGATTTTCCATTAACTCATGCCCTAAGTGTACTACATCGTTTGAAAGTTTATCAATTGTACTAACAAATTGTAAAAAGACTTATAGGGTGATTCATTTAAAAAATTTGAGATATTGCTTGATTTGCGTTCTGATTCACCCTGTATTAAAGAAGCCACAGATAAAAAAAGTAATTAATACTGAGCACAGCCAATGATATGTGTATGACATTTGAATACAAAGACCTATTGATTTATTATAATTTACTGTTTTGCATAGTGTTGAAGTGGAGGTATTTTTTGCTAATAATTGGCCATATCTTTGTAAAACTCCCTTATAATATATTAGAGTGCTATATTTTTGTAGCGCTCTCGGTGAGGTCTTTCCGATTCTTGAACAAAATATAGTACGTTTTATTTGAAAAATTGTAAGTTTGTGCTGCTACGTGGTTTTGGAACACCCTGTAGAATCGAAAGTATTTTCAAAATGTGCCCTCAGTAACTGTATTAGCTCACAAAAAACTATGAAGTTCTATCTCTCACCACAACGATATAATCCTCCGATGTCAGAAGATTGCACCACCCTGTACAAACACAAAGTATATGAGAGAGGTCTAGTTCAATGAAAAGTAAAAGAACTACCAACTTTTCATATATATATGATTTAAAAAAATGATTATACCTTCAGCAGACTGTGATCTTGGCAATGAAAGAAATATTGTTGGAATAGCCTTTTTCAAAAGAAGTTTTCTTTTATGAGGTTGCATAATCGTGTCTGGTTCAAAATTAGCACCACATAAACGATGACTACTATTGTATATAGAGTTTTTATTTTTGGCATCAAGTCAGGCCTATCGCATGCTTCGATCCAACCTTTAGCTCTGAAACAAAAACAACAAATTAAATCAATTTATTACCGCATGTAACTATGGCTCATAAATGTAAATGAAGACCAAATAATTAAGTATTATACTTTTCGTATGAAAATACAAACAGTTTCTTACCTTTCTGAATACTTTGGAAAACATTGAAATTTTTCATCACAAGTATAATATTTATTGTTACATCCACGAACTACACACACACTACCCGTTTTCTTCTTTTTAATGGTATCCATTGCAAAAAAATTCTTATAAACTAGGTATAAAAATAATAATGTTTGTTTGTCCGAAAAGCCGTAAAAATATAAACCCTGTAAAATAAATAATATTATTCGCAAATTCCCTACTTGCACTTTGGTTGGATCGCAGCACAGCATAAGTATTATTCTATGCAGCACAGCTGAGCACAGCACTGGCCGTCGTATAAGTTTGGTCGGGATACAGATACGTTTAAGCATACGGAGCAGGGTATGTAACAATACGTTCAACGCATCGTATCGGCTGAGACGTAACGGGTCTACACATGCGCACTTCGTTACGGATACGGTTACGTGAGAAATTTAAGACAAGCTAAAAGTCTCTAATAATTACCAGCTTCTTTTTCTAACTGAAGATACTCGAGAACTTTCAAAATGCTGATGTTTTTCCGTGTATCTAGGCATATTTTTGTATTATTTAAATAAATATAACAATAAGATTAATATTCACTATTCTTTAATAATAATTGACCGTAAACAACAGCGTACAGACCTGACCACGACCTGACGAGATCTGTCAGTGGGACGGGACATTAGAAAAAGTCGTAAGACATATTACCACAGAATACACCATCCCAAGAAGAAGCAAAGCTTGTGCTATTTTACAATTTTATTCATTTTCTGAGTGCGCATGTCTGACAGTTGCCATTCCAAGCCCGTTATCTGTCAATGACATGTGATTTTATTGTTTACCAAAGAATTTTCTTTGTTGTAAGCTTTTTGATTATTTACGTGTTTGTGTTTTGAACGATAAAATTTGTTTACAAAATTACATTTATTAGTAATGGCGCCAAAAACTTGTGTAATTCGTGGCTGTCATTCAAGTGATGGATGAATAATTGAAAAACACAACAAAACTTCGATATCTATGGAGAAAAGTTTACTGTCGTTTATTTTTTATAACTTCGTTGTCACAGATATCAGTACATGTTTCCTGAGTGTAAAATTTAATTCAGAATCTGGTAACTTTCAAATATACAAATAATAAAAATTTTATATTCAAGCACCATACTTATTGTAATCTTTTATTATCATTTACTGAAATTCTTTCTATTGTAAACTGATAGCATTATAATATTATAAATATCGAATCTATTATTATTGTATTGGTTTTTAGACTCACCCTATCCTACATAATATAAAGCGCTTTAGATTATATTTACTTTTGGCTGCTAGTAGCAGCTCGTAGTGACTGAACTCCGTTCGTTTATTATCGGGCGTGACGCCTAGTCTTACCTTCCCCTTGCCCCTCAAGCACATACCGAAAAGTATGAGCTTCAAGCCACGGACATTAAAAATTTGACGTTTGTCCGTTTTGACGTTTATTTAAAGGTTAAGATTGTGCCGATTACGATTTAGTACGATTTAAACCTTACTAAAAATATCTAAATATGCAAAATTTTATTATCAAAACCATTATAATTGAAAACTGTTCTTCTAACAACACAGGAAATTCATTGGCATTGGCACATGTCAGGTGGTTTTGAAGATCCTAAAAAATCGTGTTCGATTTGCTCAAAAGTCGTGACGACTGAGGCGTCACGCACAAGTGCTCGACGCCCAAATAAACGAAAGCAACAATAGTGCTACATAAATACAACTTACACATATAATTTCGATAACACTAAGGAGAATAAGAATCATTTGGTTAAACATTAGACACTTTTAGCTGGTCATAAGTTTTTACACGTATCCGTATCCGTATTGGAGTTACGTTGACGTAAAGAAATTGTCAAGAAAGCCTTTTTAGCAGAAAACGTATGGCTTCGTTCTGTTTCTAATTGTATAACCTCAAAGTTTTTTTTTATTTTACCTTTTTATATTTTTGTAAAACGTAAAATGGGGGCGATATTAAATAATCCATTGCTGCTAGACGAGGAAGATGATGTAATATAGTGCAAATAGAACGGAATACTGACTTTGGTCGGGATAGGGATACGTTTAAGTATACGGAGTAGGGTACGTAACAATACGTTCAACGCATCGTATCGGCTGAGACGTAACGGGTCTACACATGCGCTGTTCATTACGTATACGGATACGTGAGAAATTTAAGACAAGATAAAAGTCTCTAAGCTCATTATTTTTAATAATGGATGGTACCTACTCCAAAAACAGAAGCTAAAACTTATATTCATGTATTTTCCACAATATTTGTTGAGCTGTTAAATTAACTTTAACAATTCATAAATTGAGTGTAACAATCAAAACTTTGTCGAAACAAGTCATAAAAATAAACAATTATTATTTGAGATTCTTTGGTTTCACTTTTTTGCGTGTAGTTAGCATTTAATTTACATTTTTTGAACAACTTTCTCAGTGTAACTTGATCCGTTATCT
Source organism: Galerucella tenella (assembly GCA_910591685.1). Taxonomy (NCBI): domain Eukaryota; kingdom Metazoa; phylum Arthropoda; class Insecta; order Coleoptera; family Chrysomelidae; genus Galerucella; species Galerucella tenella. The sequence goes on along the minus strand of CAJUYH010002197.1, from coordinate 21,011 downwards.
GTCAACGTCAGTTTGAAGGTCACGAAATTTTGCCCCCAAAACATCAAAGGATTTACGCCGGCTTTCGTTTCTTGTTAAGCTGGTGTATTCTGCGATATTACTGCGACGTAAGGTAGGTCTGCATTCTATTTTAAACGAGTAATTTCCCAGATTGATAGGTCGCGCTTGCTCTTATTCTAAACATCAACTAATCAAATTTTGTTCGTCAAAGATTAGGGTTAACGTTTGTAATAAATTTAAACGTTTCATTCATGGGGTTCATTATATTTTGACTATGATTAATCACAGACCTGCCTTTTTTTCAATTTCTTCCTACGTAATGAGTTAGAAGGACATTAACAATCGATGAAGCTCACACCATAATCGGATTCATAATTCGATTACGATGTTAATGTGTTAGTCCAACTGTGTTGTAGAAGGTTATTCTGTGGTTTGGGTAAATTATCCCATTGATATAGCATAGCCCAAAAAAAGAAGAAGTAGTAATAAAAACTTTAATAAATAATAAATTCATTTCAAACTTCATAAATACAACTTTTCTTATAAAAATGTTCCTGAGAAACATATCTACTTGTATTCATCGTACAATAAAATCAACCTATGGTATAACATATAACTTCAAACAATTACAAGGAATAAATTTCGTTAGGCAATGTTGCAGTTCAACTACAAGTTCTGGACCTATGCAAACCAAACCCATTGGACAAGTAGAAGCAAAATTATTTTTAAAATACAAATGTAAAGTTTGTAAAACTACTAATAATCACTTTATTTCTAAAGTAGCCTATAACAAAGGAGTAGTTATAGTAACTTGTGAAGGTTGTAGTAATAACCATTTGATAGCAGATAATTTAAATTGGTTCACAGACATGGATGGTAAAAAGAACATTGAAGATATTTTAGCAGAAAAAGGAGAACATGTACAAAAAATTGATATTGATAGATGTCTTGAAATACTAAATAAAGAAGTTAAGTGAAAACTGTTCTGTTTGAAATAATATATTATGTAGGTAACTCAAGAAAAATATGTGATACAAATTTTATATATGTAGAATTAAAACAACTGTATTAGAAATATATTTTATTGTATTTAAATACAGATTAAGTAACATGGCAAATTTTATTGTAACTAGTTCTTTTTGTTGGCACAAATAAGATTTTAAAAATTAGAATCCTAAAAAAAGTTATATTTATCTAATGAGTAACAATAGGGAACTATCCAAGTTTGGATCAAAAACTAAACATCAGACCTTTGGCACATAATAGATCCAATTTTAGGTGGAATCTTTCCATTGCAATGTACTTTAATTTATCATAATGTTGATATCACAAAACAGGACATAAATTTTGCCATTAACAAGTTTTAGAAAATTTTACAGATTATTTTATTTTCAATACTGTTAACTTAATATAAATATATTATTCAATTCTTAAAGTGTACAAGAGTAATAGAGTAAATATTCTAAATTAATTTTCCAAAAATATTGGTTGGAATAAATAAATGCAAGTTTTTATAAAAATACAAAAATTAGGCACCTTGTATAAAAATGACACTTGATAATTTTTATATACATAAAATTGTGATGGAATATATATCACAGAGTTTGGTAAGTATTTACTTCTCAATATGAAATTACATAAATCTTTCATCAAAAAATGAAGTAGTATAGTTCTATACAGAAAATGCAAGCTCAACTAGAATAGATTGTAGAACACCTTTTATAGCCTGACTTAATTTGAAAGTATATAACATGTGTTTCTTTACTGTTATAATTTTTTGTTTTGAGCCTGATCTCTGCATATCATTTTGTAAATTGGCATTATCAAATTTCCTATAAAATATTAAAATGTTAACAATCCTTCATTTTTTCAATGTTTTTCTTAACAAGTTTGGATATAAATTGTTTGAAAGTGAATGAAACAAGTTACCATGAAAAAAACTTTGTATTGATATACAGCGTGTCCACGGATGGAGTATCCTATGGGTGAAAACTTTTTAAATATGAATTTAGTGAGAAATGTTATTCCGATAAAAAGTTTTGCTATTCTGAAACCCCATGATATGAAATGAAATTCAAGTTTTTCAAAACCCGTCTCATTTTATGGCCAGTTTTATGAAAAGTTTGACTTTTTGACATTTCTTCACATATTGGCTAATATCTCGGGAACCTTAAGGTTTGCAAGGTTCTAGTCTACGCCATTCGATTCAGAATTGAATTTTCTATAAAAACAGGAATTTTCCACCTCGAAAAATCTCAGATATGAGTCTTCGCGAATTAGTGTAATTATTTTCGGTGTGGACTTGGAAAAAACCTAAAAATTCTAAATTTTCGATGTGGAAAATTCCTCTTTTTATAGAAAATACAATTCTGAATCGAATGGCGTAGACTAGAACCTTGCAAAACTTGAGGTTCCCGAGATATTAGCCAATATGTGAAAAAATGCCAAAAAGTCAGACTCCAGGTTTTCATAAAACTGGCCATAAAATGAGACGGGTTTTGAAAAACTTGGAATTTCATTTCATTTCATGGGGTTTCAGAACAAGCAAAACTTTTTATCATGAATAACTTTTTCACTCCATCCGTGGACACTCTGTACAACCTGAAAGGAAGAACTGAATCGCAGGAATCCCAGATCACTTAGAGGAATGTTTCAAAAGAAAGATACTTTCCTTAAACTTAAAATTAAGCTATCTAAATGCAAACTAACATAGAAAGATCTATTAAAATAAAAATACTAAGGACATTTGGAAAGAATGTATCTCCAATGCAAATAGTCCATCAAATATCAGCTGGAGTCCAAAAGAGAGATCAAAAGTCAAGTTCAAAAAATATATAAGTTGAGGTACATAAATTGATAAAGGAAAAAAAACGATTTTCGAGTGGGCAGAGACTAGGGCTGGGCGATTATCAAAAAGTATAATCGATTATATAAAATAATCGATTATTTTCGATTAATCGATTATTTTTTAAAATATATATCGATTATAATTTGATTAATCGATTATTTTGCCCACCTCTAGCAAAGACTTAAGCAGCTAATTTGGGAAGCGTAACTGAATGTTTCCAAACATCATATAAAAGATATACATAGGAAAAACTGACTGCTCAGTACAAATGGAGATTCTAGAATAAGGAGTTTCAGTTGAGAATTTTCTAAGTAAAAGTTATTGAGAGCAATCGGCCTAATTTGAAACCATTATTTTAAAAACAAATAACTGACTAGACTCGTTTTGGTTTACTAATAACAGCATATGCTTCTTCGTTGTGGAATTGATGATTAACCTTCTCGTCTATATTCTTTTTTGTCTCCGGTATATTTTTTTCTGCAAAACATTCCACTTCGTCGTAATCGTTGAAAGAGATCGGTTGCGGTGTGGAAGTAATTGGAATTGGATAAACTTGTCTGTATGGTGATTTTGTGTTAAGCTTACTGGTAGAACCGAAATAATTCAACTTATCATAGTTGGTATCTCCTGTACACACAGAGGTATTTTGTGTAATGATCGCAGGCGCTAGAGGTTTTTTAAAAGAATCTCTTTCTTTTTTTGCCTCCCCCCATGACATGTAGTACTCCTCTTCTTCGATGGGTTGTTCTGTGTGATCGGGAGAATCTACACCTAAAGTTTGCCAAGCATTGTTCCTTTGTTGAACCTCCGAATATTTTTGGTCAGATTCATAATCTGGTTCCGTTTCTACGACGGGTTTGCTTGGTGGTACGAACTTTCTTGGTGGTTTAAATGGTATGAACTTGTGAACAGGTTTTGAGTCGGGGTTTTTCAGTGATGATGGCACATACTTGGAATCCATATCAGAACTAGCAATACTAAGCTGTGACGATTTAAGTGATACTGTTGAATCTGTGAGAGACTGTAAAGACTGCATTGTGGATGAAGGAATAAGAGGAGTTCTTGATCGTGGTTCCATAAAGAGAGCAGCTTTGAATTGAGGATCGCCGCAGTCGATAGGCGAACTTTCATTTGATAAAAGTTTTTTCATACATTTCATTTTGCCAGCTAAACATCTAAAACATTTAAAAAAATTCACAATAAAAATAATAATTGCTATTTTGTTACTCACCTAAAAATCTCTTGCTGATTAGGATGTTCCAGATAAAATATACCCTCTCCAGATTCACATTTTCTCCCAGCTTCAAAGGTAAACCTTCCATTATTATAACCATATCGTCTTATAAAACAGTAAGGCCAAGTAAACAATAATTTATTATCACAAATATTTTTAAGTTGCAATGCAGTAGATGTAAGAACTAATGTATAATTTTTATTTTCCAAGCCGCAACTATTAGAAACAGGTGAAGGATGCAGTTTAACATTAAAAACTCCTTCGCCTGAAGAGCAATACAAGTCATTGTCTTCTTCTACCGTTGTAAGTCTTGATACATCCTCTGGAAAGGCAACTGATTGAATTGAACTTACCCATTCATTATTTGAATATTCACTTTGTGTACCAAATTCATATGAATTTGTTTTGTTTGTAACTACAAAAGCAGTGGGTGTCTTTGGATGTACTTTTATGCAGTTTTGTAGTGATATTATTTTAGTGTACTCTTTGGAAGTTGGTGCATCATAAACCTCTAGCCTCTCTACACCAAATTTGCTTGCTTTGAAAAGTATGCAGAATTTTTGTTGCCAGGATTTCTAAAATAATAAAAAGTTATTTCCAATCAATAATGGTTTAGCATGTACCAAATATCTAAATAAAACAAGATAAGTAACATATCAAATACGCATATTTTTAAATTTATTACATAATTAGATTTACAGTAGATTTATTCATATTGCCCAGCCCTTAACAAACGTCACTATTTCTAACCAAAACAAAGGTATGGAAAGTAATAATTTTTTCAGTTTGTTTTAGTATATATAAACTTGAAAACACCAACTTCGACAGTCTGTCTTTAATAATACTTATTAATAATAATTCAACAATCAATATTTCTGCTTAGTTAAAAACAAAGCATTGAATAGCAAAATACGAAAATGATCTACATGTTAACAGGTAGTTCGAGAGGTACCTTAAGCAGCTTTCCAACAGGTGGTAATAATAAAGTTCCTTTATAAATTGGCTCCTCCTGTTCCATGTTGGTGGTGTTATTCACTGTTTTAAACAACATAAAAAACTATCATTTATCTATAAATACCACATCCACAAGATTTATCAGTAAAAATTATTTATCGGTTTACATTTTCGTTGTAGTTTGTACATGGTTGTCAGATTATATACAATTTGATACAATTGTTGATTTGTATCTGTCGTCGAATATGTCAAAAATTTAGAAGTAGCTAACCATCACAGTTGTCTGTAAAATTCCATCACTAAGTTGAAAATAGTATGGTAATAGATCGAATATAACGCAAATACGATTAAGATTGAGTAATCGTTAATATTATGCCTATTATTTGAGATGCCAATATCTCGAATCCAGAGACAATAAATAATCTCTAAAACAAAAACTTAGTCTGTACTTATAGTCACTTTCGTGATATGTGAAGTATGAACTTGAATTTTCTTAAAAATAATTCAAACAGCCGTAGGTTGTATAATACCTAATTCTCAATTCATCATAAACAATTTATTTTCTTTTTAGTTGAAAAATATTAAAATCTGAATATTAGATATAAATGTGACAACGTTCATATTTTTATTTGTATATTTTACTGGGTAGTGGTGGTAGTGGTTGAGCGAATGACGACTAACCGTTTCTCGTGGCTATGTTCTCGTGGTATGTGTGTTGTGTGTTGTCATGTTAGGAAATCGGAAATACCGATGTGTTACTTTACTGACAAAGATTTCAATAGAGATAGGTACTAGCGATAGTTCTCAGTCTCAGGAGCGGATAAAATATCAAACCAAATACCAACGTTGCCAAATTTCAAGAAAGTGACATTTAACCAATGTGAAAATAAAATGAGGTTAAGGGATTGTAGGCAACCAAGCTTACACGATGTGGAAGAAAACACAGACCAGATATGAAGGAAATTGTTTATATTTTTCGAATTGTGTGTTAATTCTGTTCTTTTCAATATATTATGCTCTGCGTCTAGTTTTCTCTCGTTACTTATTTGATTTATAACCACATGTAAATATTTTTTTGAGAAAGGGGAAGGGAAAATTATTGAGATTTATCGCTTCCCGGCCAACTGACACACCCCAGGTCTAAAACCGGGTTTCGAACCTACGACCTTTGAGTTGTAAGCCGAATATCCTATTAACTGTGCTAATCAGCTCAACATGCGAGGGAAAAACAACAGGGGTATCTGTATCTGTAGAGTAGGGAGGGTGAGTGTGTAGGCTCACAGCACTTAGGCCACATGTGACCCATTGTACATCCTCCCGAGGAGTTGTCCTCCTGGGTCATTGTCCATCCTGTCCTTCTCAGGAAGGTGGACAGGTCACTAGGAGACATCTCCTTTATATCGGCAGGTGTAGGCCAAGACTCACCGAACACACACTCTTTTATTGACGATAACTCCGGACACTCGCATAAGACATGCCTGGCAGTTTCATCTTTCTGTTCACACATCCTGCATAGAGGTGTGTCCACTAGCCCCATAGTATGGAGGTGTTTCCTTAGTTGACAGTGACCAGTCAGAAATCCTAATGTTAAACGTAGGTTTTTCCTGGTCATCGCCAAATATTTCTTCGGCGTCAGCTTCCCAGGGTCGCCCAGGGTGATCCTGGCAAGACTGCATCCTTTGATTCCATCCCATCTCTTAAGGGATTGAGCATGGGTGTAACGTTTTTGGCTAGTTCCGCAATTGTCGAAGTCGTTAGGCCGTAGGTGTCACTGGGTCCTAGAATTTTTAGTCCAGCGGCTTCCCTGGCTAAAGAATCAGCAATGCAATTTCCTTTACTCCTGTCGTGCCCTTTAACCCACCTCAGGATAATATTGTTATCTGCCGAGGCGTCAGCTAAATCTTGGTGGCACTCTAGTACTAGCCTCGATATAACACGTTGTCTGTTCAAGGCTAATAGGGCTTGTCTACTATCAGTGCAGATTATTATGTTTTTGCCAGAAATTCCTCTTCTGGTTAGTTCTTTTGTGGCAATTGAGATACCAGCCAGTTCTGTTTGAATCACGCTGGTATTGTTTCCCATTCCCCACTTAATCTTTAGGCTTAGTGCTCTCGAGTAAACTCCACATCCTCAGCCTTCTTTCATTTTTGAACAACAGGGGTGGCAACATCGGTATTTGGTATGATATTTATACGTTCTTTGCTTTTAAATATGGGAATTAGCCTCTATTGTCTCCTCTGAGAAGCCGCCACTGAAGTTAACTTGTTATAAAAAAATGAAAAATGAATCTAAGAAAAGTAGTTCTCCACTATCTAACATCCTTGTTCTCTACCTATATGTCATATGTGTCTTTTTATGTATGATAACATGGAGTTCTATACAAGGGAATTGCTGCTATCATAACGAACAAAAAAATACTGAAAAAGGTTAGTCGCATTAGGAAGGGGGTTTTCCGATCAATTTTTGGTTTTTGGAACTTTAGTTCTTTACGCCAGGTCATGTTTGAGCGACCAGGGGTCGCGACGCAAAAGATCTGACCGTTACGCGTTACGTTACGCTGCGTTATGTTATATTGCTTCGTTATGTGCCTTGCTTTTGTGTGCTTGTGCCTCCTTAGTCTCTCTCTCGTTTACGAAGCAGCGATTCCTAAGAATAAATATGCTCCTGCCCGGATTCGAACCCGGGCCGCCCGCGTGCAATGCGAGCATTCTACCACTGAACCACCGATGCTATATTGAAATTCTATGCAAATCTGGTATTCGCAGTGCTGGTGATCTACTTGAATTTGTTGGGATAAATTTTCACTATTATTTCCATAATTTTTTTTGAACGATTAAGGGGTCTAGCACAATTACTTTTCGAAATACAGGGTGTTGAAATTTTGAAAACTTGAATGTTTTAATTCGATAACTTTAAAATGGATGGATAAATTGATTTGACATTTGGCAGGTTGTTTTTAAATGTAAAAGGGCATACCTCTTTTGAAAGAAATTGTAGTTTGTGCAACTAGTGTGGATATGATGGCCATATCGCACGAGGACGAAGTTTGAGCACGAAGCCGTAGGCGGAGTGCTCAATCGTTCAAGTGCGATATGGACAATCCACACTAGTCGAACAGCATATTTTTTCTACGACCCACTTAAGAAAAAATCTAGAAAATAAAAATTTCTATAAACTGTAATATAACTTCAAATTAAACATTTTACAATTCAATTTTATGTTTCCACTAATTTTGTGTTGAACGTACAGTTCTTGAATGTCCAATTTGTATAATGCTACGGTTTCATTTTTTAAATATACGATGCTGTTATTAGTAGATGTTGCCAGTCGGACTCCCTCATGAATTATTTAAAAATAAAATTAACAATAAAAAAAATCTTCCTCAGGGGGAATTTAACCTGGGTCTACTGCGTGAGAGTCGGGTATGCTTACTACTCAACCACCAAAGAATATGCAAATCGTTTATCTATAACTATTTTCACTCAACGCTATAACGTCAGATGTATTACATAATTTTTGCTTAAAAGGAACTAAAGTTCCTACCGTGTGTCCCACGACACGTTCTACCTTTTCTTATATGTTTTGAGTCTCTTCACCACCCAAGCTGTACCCGAAAAGTTTGGAGGTCTTTTTAGTTTGGGATATTTTGCATCTTCGACGAAAAACTAATGTCAGCTGTCAACACATTTGTTTGGCTTTTTGGTGTTTCTGGTATATTGGATACTATTTTTTAATCTACATTTGATTGCAAATGTCATCGAGAAGTGTTAGTCTACCTGAGTCTACCCTCATTTGTATGTTCGTTGTGATTGCGATGAAGCGTTGCGAATATCAAAGTCTGAGCACGGTCTTGAGCATCAGTTTTTGAAACATTTTACATGTAAGAAGTGTCAAAAACGAATACTTCTCGCTTAGCCTCAAGTTTGCTTTTAAATATGGGCATTAGCCTCTATTGTCTCCTCTGAGAAGCCGCCACGCCAAGTTAACTTGTTATAATGTTATATAAAGCTTTCACAAAAAATGAAAAATTAATCTAAGAAAAGTAGTTATTTTATAATGACAGGAAACTTCACTTTAGAATTCTGCGATTTTATAAAACCTTCACCAGCATGATTCCAAAACAAGTACTCTTCGAGCATTGAGCTGTCTTGCCACGAATTGTTTCACCATGTTTCACATTCAGTATATGTATTTTTTGTTGCATACCTAACACCTATTATCTCAATAGACAAATGACAAACCCAGTCTACATGGGATGTACTTTCAACTGCTAAATAAATAGTCAACAATGACCAACAATACCATAGTATATAAACATACTATGGCAATACCAACATATATAATTTAATCAGTAGCGATTACCGATTGCCCTGTAAACTTCGACTAACCCATTACGTGGCAGTTATAACCCTTATTTGATTAACACCCCAAACAATTTACCCGTCAAAACTGTGAACTTCTGATGGTGTTACTTTTCTGGTCATCGTCTTTCAACTAAATGAAAATAAATCAATTAAATGAAGAGCGCAAGTCGAGAATCAATCAGGGACGTACCTATGTGAGAACGGGGAAAATTTGAAATAATCACAAAATACTCAGCTTTTTATAAATTTCCTATTATGTGAAATTAATTGATTTGTAATGACGTTTTTACAGGATAGTTAAATTTATTTTCTTCAGTGTATTCATTATAGTGTAGTATATTTGATCAACTGCTAATTCGTTTTTTTGTTAAAATGAACTTATATTTTATTCGTAAATATATCTTCGCGTGCTTTCTTTCATCTTTTTATTTTTATCTTGAATTGTCTGATTATGTAGGTACCTATTTCTTAACAAATTCGAAAAATAATAATTAGGTACGTAAAGTTAACAATTCCTTCAAATATCCCTTATATATACGTCGTAGTAACTACCAATGAAAATACAAACCCTTTCCAAGGCAATCAATTTATATTAAAACATTTTACCCCGTTGTTTGCCTCAGTTTAGCGGTCGAAGTTACGGTAGTTGGAATTTGTTTGAAACACGCGAATGTTATGTTCGATCCAGGTTGAAAAATTACATTAAACAGGTAAACGTATTTTTAAAAATGTTTCTTTTTCACTAAAAAGTTCTCTTTTTGACGGTTATATTGTGTAAATGCTGGTATGCAGACTAGGTATCAAGTAGAAAATTTGCATCATAGGAGGTACTTTCAACACGGTAGAATAGGAATGTGTACGAAATTTATTAAAACGGAATTATCCATTCAAATAAGAGAGCCTAAAAAATAGTCTTTCATAAAACTATAGATTCTGGTCAACTAACTAACATCTATAAATCCGCAATTTATATTTTGGAAGTTAAAACGTAGTTTCTACTATGAGAAAAAAAATTTTAACTGTCAAAAACACACACAAATTATACACCTAGGTACAAACCATACCTATTCCATAAGACCCGTTTCAATTTAATTGCTATAAGCGATCAAAAATAAAAAAGTAACCTTCTATGGCGTGCCGTTTTGGTATTTAATAACATCGTTTTAAAAGCGGAAAAAAATAAATATCTCTTCTTTCAAACATTTTTATTCCGTAATTATTCTGTTGAAGAATTAAAATTATGTATTTCATAATAATAATAGAGGAATTTCTTTTATGAAAAACATAATAAAAATTGCCGATTTAAAATTATGAAATATATAATTAAAATTCATGAATTAAAATTATGAAAAACATAATAGAAATTAAATTTCCATTATTTATTGAGGTTGCCTATACTACTCTAATGCAAGTACCTGAAATTGGATAGTAAATGCATTACTGCAAGATAGGCAACCTCAATACATAATGGAAATTGAATTTCTATTATGTTTTCAATAATTTTAATTCTTGAATTTCTATTATGTTTTTCATAAATTTAAATCGGTAATTTCTATTATGTTTTTCATAATGGAAATTCGTGTAGTATTATTATGGAAAACATAATGGAAATTCAACAATTAAAATTATTGAAAACATAATGAAAATTAAAGAAAAAAAAATTAAAAACACAATACAAATCCGTTTTGTATTATTTATTCAATAATTTTTATTCTTGAATTTGTACAATGTTTTTCATAATTTTAATTCTTGAATTTCAATTATGATTCCAATAATAATAATACACGTATTTCCATTATGAAAAACATAATAAAAATTACCAATTTAAAATTATGAAAAACATAATAGAAATTCAAGAATTAAAATTATTAAAAACATAATAGAAATTCAATTTACATTATGTATTGAGGTTGCCTATTCTGCAGTAATGCATTTACTATCCAATTTCAGGTACCTACTTGCATTAGATTATTATAGGCAACCTCAATACATAATGGAAATTGCATTTCTATTATGTTTTTCATAATTTTAATTCATGAATTTTTATTATGTATTTCATAATTTTAAATCGGCAATTTCTATTGTGTTTTTCATAATGAAAATTCCTGTATTATTATTATGAAAAACATAATTTTAATTCATTAACAGAATAATTAGGAAATAAACATTTTTGAAAGAAGAGATATTTTTGTTTTTGTTTTTAAAACGATGTTATTAAATACCAAAACGGCACGCTATAATTTACATCATGAATTGATTATTAACTACAATTTTTCGTTGAAATACAAATGGGTAAAATCTCAATACCTACATAATAGGAATTCGAATTCGAATTCGAAATTTTATTAAGTATTTCATAATTTTATTTCATGAATTTTTATTATGTATTTCATAATTTCAAATCGGTCATTCCTATTATGTTTTTCATAATGGAAATTCCTGTATTATTATTATGAAAAACATAATTTTAATTCTTTAACAGAATAATTGCGGAATAAACATTTTTGAAAGAAAAGATATTTTTGTTTTTGTTTTTAAAGCGATGTTATTAAATACCAAAACGGCACGCCATAGGTTTCGGTTGCCGTTATCAGGAATAATTATGTTTTTCCACTACTAGTTGTGAAGTTGACAATTATTGCTTCTTCTAGCCAACTGAGAAGTTTAATTTCTCTATTATGGCGAGTTGTACAAAACACCTAAACTTGGTTTAATGATGTTTAGACTGACGTAATTGTTGATAATAAATACATTAATCAGACACAGTCTAAACATCAGCTATCATTAAACGAAGTTCAAGTGTTTTGTACAACTCGCCATTAGTGATTAATAATTTTCTATTATTAACCCAGGTCAATAATGGACAAATTCAAATATTTTGAGAATTCAGGGATAGTAGTTCAACAAAAACTTGTGCAACATAATTTTGTATACCCAGGAGATTGTCTTTAACATATTTGCTGCTTGAAATTACCTATCAAGATAAAATTATTTGAATAAAAATGCCAATAGTTCAAAATTCTCGCTTAACCAAAAATGACCGATGACATAACGAGTACGTTCATAAAATATATCGAAAACTGACAGTGTACTTGTCAGTCAGACGACGGAGTAAACGCTTCTCGTGGTGCGTTTGGGAATTATTTTTAATTTTTGTCTTAAATTTGGCTAATAGTGGAAAAAATTGTATATACACCATGGTGTTGAAGACATTTATAAACCTCGCACCTTATTCCGCTCGGAGCAAAGCCACTACCGAAATAATCTTGGTGCACGGTTAATAATAATAGTCTCCACCACCTTGGAGTATAATATACTATTTTATTTATTTGTTACCATCTGACACTTACTTTCTAGTGGGGTTGACAGACAAAGCCATATTGTATGTAGATTCTGTCACCTACACTGTATGGGCCGAAATAAAGGAGTACATTTTTTATTTGAAAATATTTTTTTTGTTTTTTGAGTGATTTATTTTCTTTTCGCAGGGCTAATAACCTAAGATGTCCTTAACATGACTGTAAATTTGGAAGCAAAAATAATGTACAGGATCGGACTTATGACAAAAATTATATAACAGAGCATTTGAGCTCGTTGCAAATGAAAACTGTCTTAGCTAAAATTATATTAATATGCTTTTTCGATAGATAAACTATCCAGAACACTTCAGTAAAAAGGAAACTTTCCGAAATTACCGGATTAGCGAAATACCATTTTTTTCATAAATAAAATTTTAACAAATAACACATTTATGAAAACAGTTTAGTAACTTGAAAACTTGGAAAATAGTATGAACCTTACAGCCCAGAATTAAATCCGGTTGATTATTCAATTTGGGGAATTTTCGAACAAAATTTGTATGGGGGACAACAATTTGAAACAATCGAGCAGCTCAAAGAAAAAATGCAGTTTGCTTGGAACAATTTTGAACAGGGTGCAATAAATGGGGGTATCAATTTATGGCGCAGACGACTTCAAGAAGTGGTGAACAATAATGGTGGCAAAATTCATAATATTTTACTCCAAGTTTTAAAGGCATTAAACTGTTTTCATAAATGTGTTATCTGTTAAATTATATTTAATAAAAAAATAATATTTCGTGAATCCGGTAATTTAGGAAAATTTCCTTGTTACTGAAGTGTTCTGGATAGTTTGTCGCTTATAATTTGCACAAGTGGTTTGTATTTTATCGGGTAAATTTGGGTTGTTTAATGAGAAACTGTTTCCTAGCAATTTGACGAGAATAACTGTCAACTATTAAAAACACGACACCGAAAGTGGAGTGTTTTTAGGTTGACAGTTATTCGAGTCAAATTGCTAAAGGAAACAGTTTAGAATTCGGTTCTCCTATGATCATAAGGTCTGCTTCTATTTTTTGTGCGGTGGCAAGGGCCAGATCATGAGCAACGTACGCTCTGCCTAGGTTGGCTTGTAGAACAGATTATTGGGAAGATCTAGTATAGGGCTCAGAACAAAGATTCTACTAGGTGACTACAAGCCGTTTAGATCAAATGAAAGCATTAGATAAGATGAAACTGCAATAGCAGTTTTAACAGGGATCCTAACGGAACATTTTCGCATGAATGGGCACCTGAAAAAACTCAAAATAGTGAATGAAGAAGAATGTAGATTTTGTGGCATGGAAGAAAAAAATCCATCCACATACTTGCGAATTTTAGAGCAATTCAGAATCCTATGACACATCACCTAGTGTATACTGGATAGAAGGACATTTACCTAAGTTAGATGTTCCAAAATTCCTACGGGAAATAGGACTAAAGGAGCTACTAGTCTCGGACTTTCCTCAGGAACTAAGTAGAAGTAAGGGACACAACAGAGATCTTTTAGGTCTCAGTGAATATCACCCCATATACGAACATACATACCTACATACCTTTTAAAATGCAATTCAAACAATTAGGTATCTTAAAAGGTATATACAGTGTGGAAACCACTTATGGAATAAAATTCTTTATGTCATTATTTTAGAAAATTATAAATAATGCCGAGACACGTCAACTTTTGAATTGAGTTGTGCTGTAAACATAAATGTAAATGTACAGGGTAATTCACGCAAGTATGCCATAGTCGGTGTTTTTTTTTAATGAAACACCCTGTATATTTGCATATTTTTGAAATCCTCTTAATGAACCGATTCCAACAAACTAAATAATATATGGTCAATTAAGAATTATACAGGGTGACATTTTTATTTTTACAGTTATTAAACACATACATAAAATACCTGATGTATTTGATTTTAATACATTAAAATAAATGCTCAAAATGTTCTCCACCTAGTTGTTGGCAATAGCACAGTCTCCTATAGAACTCATCCTTAACTTTGTTTAAAGTTTGAGGTGAAGTATTCCGTATTTCTGTAGTTATCCTGTCTTTGAGGTCTACAATGCTAGTTGGTTGTGTTGCATATACATTGTTCTTGAGATAACCCCACAGAAAAAAATCTAACGGCGTAAGGTCTGACGATCTAGCTGGCCACTCAATAGTACCTCTTCGTCCAATCCATTCATTGGGGAAGATTTCATCCAAATAAGCTCTTACCATTAAAGCATAATGGGGTGTTGCCCCGTCTTGCTGGAACCAAACATTTTCATTCGTTAAGCTAGGATCTATTGCGTTGGGATATAAGTTTGCCAACGCAGGAATAACTTCATTTCTAAGCATATTTAAATATTTTTCAGCTGTCAAATTTCCATCTATAAAAAATATAGGACCAACAATATGGTCGCCTATGATACCGGCCCAAACGTTCACCTTTTGAGGGTACTGAGTATGTGTCTCACGCATCCAATTAGGATTCTCTGCTGACCAATATCTACAGTTCTGTCGGTTTACCTCTCCATTCAATGTGAATGTTGATTCGTCAGAAAAAAGAATGGTACCAAGAGCTATCTCATTTCTGTTCAGCGTATTCATCAATCTTTCGCAGAAATCCATTCTACGATCTGGATCGTCTTCTGTTAACTCCTGCACAAAAGTTAATTTGTAGGGATGAAGTTTTTCTTTATGAAGACATCTTAGAACAGTTGTATGACTAACATTATTTTCACGGGCAATTTGACGTGTACTTGAAGTTGGATTCTCTTCGACACTTAACAAAATATCCATTTTCACATCATCTTCAACGAAGTGTGGTTTTCTTTTCAATGGTTTGACATGTCCAAGTTCTCTGAATTGTGCATGAATTTTAGACACAGTACTTTGTGAAATATTAGGCAATTCGCGATACCTGTGATGAAGTTTGCCACTTCAACTTGACTTTCTGCAGTTATCCCCGTACCCGATCATCATTAAAATCTCAATTCGGTGAGTCTCAGTCTTAGAACATAAAGTAGTAAGGAAGGAGCGTGTGCTACATCTCCCATAATAAATAAAAGAGACAAAGTCGGCCATTTTGGATAACCATTTAATGGGCGTATCATTTTGATTTTTTAGTTTATAAACAAATATATCAAATTTATTTTCAACATATCATTATTATTTAGAAAGCTTCTAGCTTTTATATCATTTTATAATAGACTTGTTACTTACAATATTTTCTCTTCTACTAAATTTTAAGTTATTGAAAATATTAATTCCATTTTATAGAAATAGTTTTATCCTAATTAAAATTGGGTACGGCGCCACTGATATATTCTATTCTACGGCGGCCATTTTGAATAACCATCCCGGTTAACTGTCCTTGGCGTAAGGATCCTTCCTTACTACTTTATGTTCTAAGGTCTCAGTTAAATACTTCATTGTTACGTCGACAAGGAAAAAGTGTTTGACAAAGATTTTACTTTTTCAGTATAAACTGTCAACAACTGACAGAATAGAAAGCAATCCACATCATTCACCGATTTAAAACAATCCACATTATTTACCGATTTTATCTAATTATTGGCGTTCTTAGGCAATTTTTAGGTATAGTTAAAGGCACTCTTATCGTGCGGGTCATACGATTCATCAAAGACATACTCACAGTTTATGTTTTTTTCATTACGTTTAATTATAACTTCCAAATAAAGTCCGTAAGATAAATAAGACAGACTTATGCAATTTTGACGGGAAAAAGAAGGATATGTATTTAGTTTTCAGCGATTCTGAAAAGTCTTTCACCAGCGAAGTTTTTATTTAAATGTCAGTTTGACAATTCAAAGTGACAATATATGATGTAGCTATCTTGGTATAACTTTGGCAAGTTTATCTGAAACCGTGAAAGGAATGCAGTCGAAGCCATTCGACATTGCCACGTTTAACTATGAAAAATGTTGAAGTACTGATTATGTAGTGATAATAATTATAAATGGGTCTTTTTATTATTAACAATATTAAAAATATGATTGAACGTTAATTTTATAATGTGCTTGTTTCCTTGGATTTATTCTATTAACATTATTTTCCAATTCATGAATATTAAAAGAGAACACTTTTTCAAATTTGTTATGGGCTTTTTGAAGCTCTGGCAGCGTTGTACGAAAACCATAATGACCACACACTCGAATTACATAATTGGTGATTTTTATGGACCAGCTGACTTCTTATTGGCAAGCGCGTGCGTATGTTCTTCCCTCTCACTTCGTCAATTGACTGATATTGATTTATCCAGTGGCGTTTCTATTGTCAGTTACCTTTGTAATTTCAGTTTTACTTGGTAAAATAGGTATCGTACGCCATTTGTACGTTTGACAGATATACGCCATGTTTTTCCTCGCCTCTCACCGACGCCCCGTAGCTACAGATAAACTTGCCAAACTATATACGTCTATGTAGCTATCTTCATGTTAGTTAAAATAATCTTCTTCTTCTTCTCTCCGGGTGTATTTGTTATCTCACATTTTGGTAACCTCTGTGTTTTTTGATTTGATACATATGGTTAGTGACCTTTGAACCCGCACGATAATAGTGCGTTTGACTATATTTATGATAAAATTCATGGGCGTAGCAGGTTTTGTTTAATATACAAATACGTCTAATAATTAGTTAGTTTAGATTTTTGATAAATCCATATTTATCTAATTTAAAAAAGTAGGTACCAATATTTCAAGTGTAATAAATCATTGATTTTAAAATTCCACCCTGTATAATTCATAATTGACCATACATTATTTAGTTTGTTGGAATCGGTTCATTAAGAGGATTTCAAAAATATGCAAATATACAGGGTGTTTCATTAAAAAAAAAACAACACCGACTATGGCATACTTGCGTGAATCACCCTGTACATTTAAATTTATGTTTACATAATACACAACTTGCTTCAAAAGTTGACGTGTCTCGGCATTTTTTATAATTTTCAAAAATAATGACAAAGTATTTTATTCCATAAGTGGTTTCCAGTATGTGACTGTTCATAATAAAAAGGAACATTTAATCAATACAAAACAACCAAATTACAAATCGAAAATGATTGTTTTTCCCCAGGACTACTGTTATTAGTGTCAACTTGTGACGTCACGTCACGCCCTGATGAATCTGATGATAAACAAGCATTACTTATTTGCACAACACTTGATTTTGCTTCAGTGCTTTTTTAGACGTTGTTTTAATTGCTTATGTATTTTAAATAGTAGGTATATTAAAGTATAAGTGGATATTAAGGTCTTTAAAAAACGCGCGTTCGCCGTCGTGCTCGAAATGGATCAAGTGTTTTAAAGACCAGTTATCCACGAATACTTTACACTATTTTTTTTATTGGTGCACTTTGAAATTATAAATACTGGTCTATAACTACTACAACAACAAGAAATGTAAATCATAGATGGAAATAACACTAAATGTCAAATGGTGGAAATCGTGATGTATAATATGATGTATACCTTGCGTTGTCATGGAAATGAGAAAAACATATAAACTAATTTGTATTTTGATGTTCAACCTTATTGCGTTCTGTGAATGTCAATAGTATTAATTTAAATACCATTTCCTAAGATTTGAAAGATCGAAATATTAATACTTCAAACAATACCAACGGAACTTTCCATTTTAATTTATAAATTTGACATTGTTAAATATTGTCGAATAGAAGTTTTGACGTTACAAACTACTCCTGTCAGATCAATAAAAAAATTGTCATTTAGACATGATTTAGACCATAGATTTAGACTTCGTTTCTCGAGTTGTTGATGTTGCCACGGTAACTTTGAAACACTCGCGTTTTTTTAAGTTCGATTTAAACACGCTGAGGCGTGCTTTAAATAGGTAAAATGGTTCACCAATATAAAAAAGCTATGTATGACTGTTTATAATAAAAAGGATCATTAAATCAATGCAATACAACTAAATAACTAAATTATAAATCTAAAAGCTAATCAAACAATTGTTTTTCCTCAGGGCTATTGTGATCTGTCAGTTGGTGGACATGCCCTATACTACTTCAAAATCATGATCCATTTTAAAGTTAGTTGGAGGTTAGGACAGGTCGTCTTTTCGTACGGAAGGTTAAGCTTGTGGTAGTTGGTTTCATTCATTATTCATACGTTTGGGCTAGGCTCAACAGCCCAGGCACTTGAACTGAATCTTTGGGCCATTACCCATATTATCTACCTACTGTCCGTGAGATTTATAAAAACCATCTCAAACCCTGGATAAACCACGCAGCACTACAACGTATCAAACACAAACGGCGCCTCTGGCGTAAATATCAGCGCACACAGCTTCTGAGTGACTTCCTGAACCATCGCAGATTTTCTAATATCCTTCAACTATCTCTCAAAACTTTAAGACAAAATTTTGAAGAAAACATCATTTCTAGTGGTAACAGTAAAAAGGTTTTCAAATATATACGATCGTCCCTATCATCAAAAGTTTCCATTCCCCTACTTCAAAAACCCGACTACACTGTATGCTCTTCTAATAAAGAGTCTTCTGAGACGCTCTCTCTAGCTTTCTCACGAGTTTTCACTCAAGAACCCAATAATGACAACCTCCCATTAATTAACTGTCCTCGCCTCAAGGCATCTTTGGAACATGTAGTATTTACACCAGACCATATAAAACAGCACTTACTGAAACTACGCACTAACGCATCACCTGGTTTAGATGGTCTAACTCCAAAACTCCTAAAAAGCTGCGCAAACTCGCTTGCAACTCCCCTGTCGTTAATTATGCAGGCTTCCTTTACTCAAAGTTCCATACCCCCCAGCTGGAAATTAGCATCTATCACCCCAATATTCAAAAAAGGTAACAAACTTGATTCCAATAACTACCGCCCGATTAGTCTGCTGCCAGTGGTCAGTAAAGTCATGGAAGCCATTATTTCGGAGGAGACGACCAAATTTCTTCTCCTGGAAAATGTGATTCCAACGCAACAACACGGATTTGTCGCCGGCCGTTCCACCCTAACCAACCTGCTACACTGTGTTAATGACTGGACGTCATCTCTTAACGATCGGCAGCCAGTAGATATTGTCTATCTGGACTTTTCCAAGGCCTTTGATCGCGTTCCCAGGCGCAGACTTCTACACAAACTGGAACACTTCGGCATTCGCGGCTCTTTACTTAGCTGGATTGACGACTTTCTAACGGATAGATATTTTAAAGTAAGAGTTGGCGAAGACTTCTCAAGGGATAGATTGGTGGAAAGTGGAGTGCCACAGGGTTCTGTTCTTGGTCCTCTGCTTTTTACGGTATACACCAGCGATCTTCCTTATCACGTAACTAATAAAATATATTTGTACGCTGATGACACAAAGATATATACGAATCCAATCACCAACCAACAAACCCTCCAGCTGGACTTAAACTCCATCTCCAGATGGTGTTCTCAGTGGCTACTTCCATTGAACACGGAAAAATGTGTAGTGCTCCGAATTGGTAAAAACAACCCACTACTACCGTACTTCGTAGATAGTCGACCATTAAATTCTGTGTTTTCCTATAACGACCTCGGAATTATCGTAAATAGCAACCTAACTTGGTCTGATCATATAACTTCAGTTTGTAAGCGCGCGAACACCAGACTTTATCTCATTCGTAAGTGCTTTTCGAGTGTTTCGTTCCAGTCGTTTTGCAAACTGTATACTATCTATGTCCGACCAATTCTCGAGTACGCCGGTCCAACGTGGTATCCAGACCTAGTTCGCGATAGAAATCTTTTGGAAAATGTTCAAAGAAGAGCCACTCAACTGTCCCTGGGACAGCGAAGACCTTCCTACGAGGTAAGACTCTCAATGGCCAACCTAACTTCCTTTGAACTTCGCAGACACCGCGGAGACCTCATTACCACTTTTAAAATATTAAAATTTAATTTTGGTAATCTTAATATGATGTTCACCTTAAATCCAGATGACCGCCTTAGTTAGATGACACCTTTTTAAACTCAAAAAAGAAAACTTTACCGTCAGATCAAGACAGAACTTCTTACCAAACAGGGTATTCGACAGCTGGAATAATCTTGATGTATCCACAGTTTCTGCACCATCGACTAACTCGTTCAAAAACAGACTTGATCGTGCGCTGCTAGAGCACTTATAGTTTATTTGGTATATTGTGTATATTGTACTTATTTTTCTGTTCTTTACCTACTAGTACCTAAGTTTCTTGTGTAATTATCTGTTTTTGGGCATAATAGGGATTTGTCCCTCTGCCCTTGTCTAAATATAATAAT
>CAJUYH010002196.1:0-41717 GCA_910591685.1 Galerucella tenella | reverse complement strand
AGCAGTTAGGAGAAGATATTCCAGAAAAAATGGTTCTAACTAAAATCATAATGGCACTTCCTGATAAATTCAGGCACTTTCGTTCAGCATGGGATAGTGTCAGCTCAGAGAACCAATCTCTAAACAATTTAACAGCCAGACTTTTGATTGAGGAAGAAAGGTTGAGAAAGGAAGAAGAAGAATCTGTGGCATTAGTAGCATTTCGATCACCTGAGGCAAGTAATATATTAAGACAACAAGGTCAAGAAGTCAATAGAAATAGGAAAAAATGTTTTGTTTGCGGAAAAGAAGGCCATTTGAAGAATCAATGCCGAAATATTGAATGCAATTACTGCAAAAAAAAGGACATTTACTCAAAGACTGTTTTGTAAGGAAGAAAGGGATACAAATTCAAGAAATAGAGCCAGTCATAGTGCAAATAGAAATGATAATTTTGCACTTGTTGTTACGAGTGATATTCAGTTCCAAGTAAATATGGAATGGTTTATGGACAGTGGGGCTTCACAGCATATGTGTGAAGAAAAAGATATGTTTTGCAGCTTTGAGAAGTTGGAAGTACCTAAATGGGTGAAAATTGGTGATGGTACAGCTTTACAAGCGGAAGGACAGGGTAATATTTGTATTTTAGCATATAATGGTAAATCTTTTCATTGTGTCACATTGAATGATGTTCTCTTTGTATCACAACTTGAAGTTAATTTATTTTCACAAGGAAAGGCTTTAGATAGGGGCCTATCATTGGTTTCAGATGCTACAAAGGCTCAGTTTGTGAACAAAGATAACATTATTGTAGCAGTGGCAACTCGTACAGATAAACTTTTCAAATTGATCTTTAAGGGGGCTAGTTTTTCTGAGCACACATGTCAACATGTCAAATGTAGTAATTTTGAAAAGGAAAATTGTTATTTTGTGTCAGGTGAGCAGGATATTAAATGGTGGCATAAAGCTTTATGTCATCAGAATTTCAGATATGTAAGTAATATTTTAAAACGTAATAACATTGAAGTAAAGCAAACAAATCAAATCTGCAATTCTTGTGTACAAGCAAAACAATGTAGGGAACCTTTGAAAGTGAATGAAAGTAGGGCAAATGAACCTGGGGGAGTAATACATGTAGATGTATGTGGTCCTATGGAGGAATCTTCTTTGAATAACTCCCGATATATTTTTTTGTTGAAAGATGACTTTAGCAATTATAAGTTTGTTTATTTCATTAAAAATAAATCCGATGTATATGAAAAATTGAAGGAGTTCTTAACTTATTTTGAAAATCAAACGGGAAAAAGGGTTAAAGTCATAAGTAGTGATAATGGCACCGAATTTGAAAATTCCTCTGTGGAAAAACTATTGAAACATAATGGCATAAAGCATGAACGTACAGTGCCATACACTCCACAACAAAATGGGAGAGCTGAAAGGGAATTTCGCACAATAATAGAGGCAGTAAGAGCTATGATTTTGGAAAATAAATTAACAAAAAGATTTTGGGCGGAGGCAGCAAATACTGCAGTGTTCTTATTAAATAGAACTGGTAAAAGTCCAGTTGAAGGTAGAACTCCTTATGAGCAACTATTTAATAAAACATTTGACATGAAGGTGGTGAAAGGAATATTTGGAAGCAAAGTTTGGGCCTATATACCTAAAGAAAAAAGGAGAAAGCTAGATATGAAAAGTAAACAGGGTATTTTCATTGTGTTTTATACTGTATATAGGTTTAATAATTAAATTAAACAATCCTGACTAACAATTAACTTTATTGATTCCCTGTGTCAAGTGACAATCAGTTGTCGGCATTACAACCACTATTGCCAACCGTTATTACCAAATATCACTATACAACATCTTCCTCCTTAAGTAAGTTAATTGACACATAGTTAATACAATACAAAATCCTTAAACTTAGATGGTTTTTTGCAAACCCGCTTTTCGAGCGACTCTTGTTCAGGGCTCTGAACAACAGGCTCGTCACAATTATTTTTTACTTCTATGTTATCATCAGCTAAAGTAGAATACAGTTTTTCTGTTTCATTACTATCACTATTACTACAATGACCTGTGCTATTAGGACTATTTTGAATTTGTTTATTAGTTATAGAAGGTTTTAAATGTAAGGTATTTCTTCTTAAAATATTATTATTTTCATTAGACACATAATAAGATCTGGGTGTTTCAGCGTCTGCAATTATTTTGCCTGGTACCCATACCTTGTCTTTGATAACAACATTTTGACCTGGACAAAAATCAACATTTCTATTAACTGCTGACTTATCAAACTGAGCTTTATACTTTAGCTGTGATTGTAAAAGTTTGTCCTTTACATTTGTTTGAATTTTAGGCTTCAATTTGCACAAAGAGGATGGAAGCTTTGTACGTAATAACCTACTCATTAATAGTTCACTTGGACTAGCGTTTAAACTAGGAATTGGTGTGCTACGATATTCTAATAATGATATGCTTAAATCTTTTCCCTCCTCCTTGTGTTTTTTAATCATTTGTTTAGCAATGTGAACAGCTTTTTCTGCAAGTCCATTGCTTCGAGCATAATGGGGACTAGAAGTTATTATTTGGAAATTCCACTTCAATGCAAAATCTTTGAATTCCACTGACCCAAAAGGCATATTATCAGAATATATAATTTTAGGAATCCCATGATATGAAAATATATTTTTTAATTTAGATATTATTTCTTTAGCAGTTTTATACTTTAATTCAATTACTTCAATCCACTTAGAAAAACTGTCAATAACAACAAGATAATCTATACTCTGATATGTTAAAATATCTGTAGCAATGATTTCAAAAGGTAATTCAGGTACCTTGTGTAATAACAGTTTTTCTTTTTTGTTTGATGCACTAAATTTTTCACAGATTTTACAACATGCAACCATATTATCAATATCTTTGTACATGCCAGGCCAATAAAGTATGTTTTTAGCTCGTAGTTTTGTTTTAGTCATCCCCATGTGTCCTTCATGTAACAGTTTCAGCATAGTTGATCTTAAAGATTGAGGTATAACTATTCTATTATTATAATAAATTATACCTTCATCTACAATAATTTCATTTTTAATTGTGTAAAACTTTTTCAAGTAACCTGTGAGTTTTTTCTGTTTTGGCCAAGCTTTGATATGATATTCAGCGACTTTACTTAATAATGTGTCTGTTTCACTAGCTTTCCTTAGATCATAGAGTTCATTTAAATTATTATTATAACGATTAATACAATATACTTGACCATTTATTAAACTTTCACTCTCACTATTTTCTTTAATAAAGTTCCTGGACAATAAATCTGCTATATATTGTGATTTTCCTGGTAAATACCGCAATTCAATGTCATATATTAATAATTTTAGTCTCATTTTTTGAAGACGTTGGGAAGGTATAAGTGAAATATCTTTGTTCATTATAGAAATAAGTGGTTTATGATCATTAAAAGCAACAACTCTTCTACCATATATTAAGTAATGAAACTTACGACACGCAAATATTAAACTCAACATTTCTTTTTCAATTTGCGAATATGCTGTTTCTGTGTTTGACATACTCCTTGAAGCAAACGAAACAGGTCTTTTGTTTTGAATTAGGCAGCAGCCTAATCCGTCTTTTGATGCATCCGAGTAAATTTCTATATGTTTATTAACATCAAATTGATTCAATACCGGTGGCTTTGCAACTATTTCTTTAAGTTTGTTTAATGACTCCCTGTGTTTACTGGACCAAAACCATGCTGAATCTTTTTTAAGTAATTCTCTTAATGGACTACAAATTGTGGACATATTAGGTATATATTGTCTCAAATAGTTAAACATTCCTAACAATGACTGAAGCTCTTTTTTATTTTTAGGTTCTTTTAGGTTTAAAATTGATTTTGTGTGTTCTTCTGAGGGTATTACACCATTTTTATTGAATTTATGACCCAAAAACTCTATATTGGCCTGTTTGTGCTGTAATTTTCTAAGATTAAATTTTATATTTATCTTTTTAGCTAAACTTACAACTTTTTTTAATAACATATCATGTAATTCCTCATTTTCAGTAGCGATGAGTAAGTCATCAAAATATATTACAATATTGTTAACATCAATTTTACCAAAGTATTTTTGAACCATATTAATGAATGCTTCGGGAGCACAAGACAATCCAAAAGGTAGCCTATTGAATTTATAAAACCCAAATGGTGTACTGAAGGTACAGAGATCTGATGATTCTTTATCAAGCTTAATTTGCCAAAACCCTTGTTTCAGGTCTAACAAGGTATAAAATTTTTTATTCAACAATTTTGGGCGAATGTCTTCAAACCGTGGTATCAAACAATAATCTCTTACAATTACTTTATTCAACTCATTGGGGTCCAGACAAATCCTTAATGATCCGTCTGGTTTCTCCACTAATACAACATTACTAGACCATTTCTTAGGCTCTGAAACTTTTGAAACTATACCGTTTTCAATCATTTTGTTTAACTATTTTTCAAATTTATTCAAAAGTACTTGGGGTAGCCTTCTAGGCGGCCTTATTACTCCCTCTGCATTCACCTTGGTTTTTATTGTATAACATTCAGGAAATGCGCCTAACCCTTCAAATATCTCATTATTATTTTTTATAAATTCATTTTTGCTATTTATTTTTAATGTGTCTATTTTACTATTTGTTATTTTCACAAGAAGATTAAATTTTTTACATACCTGTAGTCCTAAAATAGGCATTACATTTTTATTTACTACAGCAAACTCTACATCACCTATACTGTTATTTATTTTACAACTTAGTTTTATGTTACCTAGGGGCTTGATTTTTTCTCCTCCAAAGGCTTCTAACAGCCCTCTGGACTCTCTTAACAGCTGATCATTACCAACAATTTTCTTAAAAGTTTTGAACGGAAGGACATTGACTTGTGCACCAGTATCCAGCTTAAAATTAATTTTATGATTATTTATCTCTACATCCTGGGTCCAAATATCTTCTCTGCTGTGAGTGCAAACAGTATTTACTGTGTCGTTTAATGAATGAACTTGGAAGAGTTCAGTAATATCTTCAATGCTATCTTCTTCTTCAACATTAATTTCTTGTACATTTTTATTATTGTACATTTGATTTTTGGTACTTCTACAGCCCACTGCAAAATGATTAGCTTTTTTGCAGTTCTTACAGTGTTTACCATAAGCAGGGCATTCTCTGGGCCCATGTTTATAATTGCACTTTTTGCAATGATATTTTAGTTTCTCATTTCTGTTATCTTTTAATTCATCTATATGATTTTCAACATGAAGACTTTTTACTTGTTTTTTACTTATTTCTGCAGCTTGACAGGTTTTAATTGCATCATTTAATTTTAAGTCTGCCATTCTCAATAATCTCTCTTGCAGCTCTCTGGAGTTTACGCCTAAAACTATTTTGTCTCGAAGCATTTCATCTTCTTGTTCTTTGAATTCACATGTTTTTACTAAGGTTTTTATGTCTCTTAAGAACACTGCGAAGTCTTCATTTTCTTTCTGAATTCGTTGATGAAATATGAATCTCTCAAATATTACATTTCTTCTCGGATTTACATAATCATCAAAAGCTTTTATTATTATTTCTGGCTTTTTCTCATCCTCTTCATTTAAATTAAATGTATTAAAAAGATCTAGTCCTTCTTCGCCAAGGAAGTTTAATAGGATTGCAGCTTTTACTTCAGGGGTTTTGGAATTGTTGCCAGATGCCGTCATGTATATTTCATACCTTTGTTTAAACTTTTTCCAATTGTTGGCAATATTTTCATCAACGATAAGATTTTTGGGGGGCTTAAACAGTTCCATGTCGTGTCTTCTTAATTGTACACGTGTTTTTTACTAGCCTAACCTCACTTATTTCTTAATATATTATTAATTTTCTTACTGGGGTTTGAGAATTTTCAATATTACTCTACACACTTTTAACTTGATTAAGCAGCGCCATGTTTTATACTGTATATAGGTTTAATAATTAAATTAAACAATCCTGACTAACAATTAACTTTATTGATTCCCTGTGTCAAGTGACAATCAGTTGTCGGCATTACAACCACTATAGCCAACCGTTATTACCAAATATCACTATACAACACATTGGATATTCTGAAAATGTAAAAGGATACAGAGTATATTACGAAAAAGAAAATAAAGTGACTATAGAACGAGAGATAAGTTTTATGATTGAAGAAACTTTAGAAGAAAAGCTTATTTGTTTGGACCTCGATAGGACAGAAATTATGTCAGAGAGCAGTGAAGAAGATAACGTAATGAACTCATTGGAAGCATTACCTGATGAAACATATTTGGAAGAACAAAATTCAGATAATGACGAACAAATGGAAACTGTACCGAATCAAGTATCTACAAGAAGGCGAAATGAAAAATTACGACCATCTGAAGTATTAAAAATGCCACAACATCTGTACAATGATTATGATTTGAGCTATTTCAGTCTAGATGTTGAGGAACCCAAGACTTATGAGGGAGCAATGGAGAGTGAATACTCAAGTAGTTGGAAGGAAGCAATTGATGAAGAATTAAGTGCCTTATTGGAGAACAAAACTTGGGACTTAGTAAAAAAGCCAATTAAATGTGAAATAATAGATAGCAAATGGGTTTTTAAGATAAAAAGAGATAAGGAGGGTAAAATAGATAAGTTAAAATGTAGATTAGTGGCAAGGGGATTTAAGCAAAGTATTTTTGAAAATGTGTATAGTCCTGTAGAGAGACTAACTACTATAAGGTCAGTTCTGGCGGTGTGTGTTCAGAAGGGCTGGCCTATATATCAAATGGATGTTTGTAATGCATTTTTGCATGCAGAAACAAAGGAAAATGTGTTTATGTATTTGCCGCAAGGTTGTGAAACAAATGGTAAAGTATGTAAATTAAACAAGGCGATTTATGGACTTAAAAAGGCACCACTGTACTGGTACCAAAAATTTGATAACTTTATATCAAGTGAGGGTTTTATTAAGAATAGATGTGATAATTGTTTATATATGAAAATGACTAAGGATATAATTATATATGTAGTTATTTTTGTTGATGATATTTTGATTAGTGGTTCTTGTAGCTCTTATGAACAATTGAAAAGAATTAAACATCTAGATATCAAGTATCATTTTGTCAAAGAAAAGATTAGGGAAAATATTATACAATTGATGTATGTTCCAAGCGGGGAACAAATAGCAGACATACTAACTAAACCTTTGAATGAAGTAGTTTTTTAAAAACTAAGAAACTTCATGTTACAGTATTAATATTTGTTTTTTTGTTTCACGAGTTGAAAAAATTTTGATTGAGTGAGGGTGTAGTAGTATCACTCAAAATTGTATTCATACTATATATTGTATTTGTACTATGTATGGATAATATATTCTAGTTAGTTGGCGATTTTATGTAATGACGCAATGTGTCATATATAAGTTAATTTGATGATCTTATAATTTGTAATTTATTAGAAGTAAATCTCTTCCTTTTCACTAATCGAGTGTTTTATTACTACCACCACAAGCTTCCACCACAAGATATGCACAATTTAATTTGTATAGCAGCTATCGTATAGTACATTCGATAGCCTTCTTGGTGTGCGTCATCGTTTGTGACGTATATCCGGGTATAGGGTATGTCGGATCGTTTACTTCATTTGCTATTTTGACATACAGCTTATCTCGAATTTGATAAATAAAATCATCAGGATTGTATTCAGCCATATTCGAAGAGGCTATGGAATTAATAATTACCAGCTTCTTTTTTCAACTGAAAATACTTTCAAGCTCTCAAAATACTGATGGTTTTCCGTGTATTCTGGCATATTTTTTCATTTGAATAAATATAACAATAAGATTAATATCCACTAATATAATATCCATAAATGATAATTGACCGTAAACAACAAAGTACAGACCTGACCAGAACTGTCAGTGAGACATTAGAGACTTTTAGCTTGTCTTAAATTTCTCACGTATCCGTATACGTAACGAACTGCGCATGTGTAGACCCGTTACGTCTCAGCCGATACGATGCGTTGAACGTATTTGTTAAGAATTCAAGATAATTCTTAACAGACTTGCTTGGCTAAATAAATTGTGCATTTTCTTCGTTAAAAACATTATTTATTTCTGAGTAAATTATCATTGATGACTGAACATCTAAAAGTTTCTCTACATATCTATATAAAAAAAGAAAGAAGTTACTTAGCAACCGTTGTTATGATGAGATGTCATTGTTATTTTATATAAACGAATTGTCAATATAATCTTAAATTCCGAAAAAAGCGTTTAATTACCCATCGTACTTCAACAATAAAGTTTATAACAACGAAGGTTTTCTGCGAGGGACCTGATAGCAAAGGAGGGAAGTAAGAAAAAAGAAATACAGTCCACTTAAAATAAAATAATTCCTTCCCAAGCCATCGAATCCTTGCCCAGTATTGTTACGTACCCTACTCCGTATACTTAAACGTATCCCTATCCCGACCAAAGTCAGTATTCCGTGCTATTTGTGCTATATTACATCATCTTCCTCGCCTAGCAGCAATGGATTATTCAATATCGCCCTCATTTTACGTTTTACAAAAATATAAAAAGGAAAAATGAAAAAACTTTGAGGTTATACAATTAGAAACAGAACGGAGCGATACGTTTTCTGCTAAAAAGGCTATCTTGACAATTTCTTTACGTTAACGTAACTCCAATACGGATACGGATACGTGTAAAAACTTATGACCAGCTAAAAGTGTCAATTAAAAAAAGACCGTAAATTGCCGCTACGGAAGGTAGGTACTTATGTATCCTATTTTGAATGATATAATTTCCCCCGATTGATAGGTCGCGCTTGCGCGTAATCTAAGCAGCAACCAATCAAATTTTTTAAGTCAAAAATTAGGGTTAACGTTTGTAATACATTTAAACCATTCATTATTGTGATGTTTTGATTAGGATTAATCGTAGACCTGCCTTTTTTCCATTTCTTCCAACGAAACGTGTTAGAAGAACATTAACAATCGATGACGCACACCAGAAGGTTATTATAATATTATGAACTGTAGTCTGAATATCACCATACTCAAGCAACCATCAATGCTTCAAGCTATTTTGTATTAGATTGAAGCATGTTTGGAATTGCTTAAGAGTAAACAACACTCCTTGCTACGATAATATATACAGTGTGTGAAAACCAAACAGAATAAATTCATTATTTCCGTTACTGTACATATTTATAAAAAATCAATCACGTCAAATTTAAATCATCAATTGACATTCTCCTTTATCGGAAAAGTTGGCTTCTCTCCTATTTATTGAAACTATAACATTAGTTCAGTCGACAGGTAGTTCCAGATAGGAAAAGGTCAGGAAGCAACGTTGGTGTGGTTCACAGACAGATCCAATAATGTCACAGGCACAAGAGCTGGAGTCCATGGTGCTAGACACAGGCATAGTTGGAAAAGTTTGCATCTGTATTCCAGGCAAAAGTCCACGCTATTGACCTGTGTTTGCAATTGAATATCGAAAGGGGTATAGAGGCCAATAGATTATCATACCCTCAGATGTCAGGCAGAACTTATATTTCTAGCATGTCCCCAGATCAGATCTAGACTGGTCTGGGATTGCCTACAAAAACTATCGACCCTGACAGACCATAATAGAGTAACTCTCAATTGGGTCCCGGGACACAAGTGTATTGTGGGCATTGGAAAGGCCACTCTAGCAAAACAAGCGTCTGAAACAGTATTTGGCATATCAAAAACTGCTGCACGGGGTGCATTCAAACCAAACATCGACACTCCTGGTCAGAACACTCTGACCAACGGAATATTAAGCCTCAGCAGGGGCTAGAGAAGAAGAGTGGCGTTGTTACTCACCGGTCACTGTACCCCAAGGAACCACATGCATACAATCGGCATATATAGGAAAAAACAGCCTCTCACATTATCTTTGAATGTGAAGTATTTCCCATTGGAAAACAAAAAGACTCCCAGGACTAGAGCATCCAAGAAAGGATTTCTCCAAAAAGACCTAGCGAAAAGTATGTTAAGCCTGATAAGGGCTACTGGTCTCTCCATATAAATGGCGCAACCAAGAGCACAAGTTGCCGAGGACTTCAAGCCTCTGACTAATAGTGCCAAACTAATCAATCAATCAAACTGATAATTATACAACAAAATAGTTGTAGTATGACCAATCAACTCACAATATCAGTACCTGCCATGTTTTCACTGACTCTTGTTTCCATCTGTCTGTGTACAAATCAATGCAAAGATGGAAGTATCCAGATCATTCCAAAATGAAGTACTACTACTGAAGATTGCAGTTTAGAAGAAGACACTGATAGTTAGCAGGCTAACTACCAAGTGTTAATGAGAATATATTGGTCCACTTGAATAATGAGGTCCTTCAGCTACTTGACAACACTATCCAGAGAATAAAACTCAGTGAGTTATCAGTCAGTTAACCAAGCGATAACCAAGTTTATCGTTCCTAAACGCAAATAAATCGTTAAGATAAAAATCAAGGAAGGTGTTGGAATTTCTCATTAGTATGCAGACAGCGTGGAAAATAAGCCAGCGGGGAACCATCAGGTAAAACGTTTTTAGGGCGACAAATGAAGAGAAATGTTGAAAACAGGCTAGTAATAAAAGTTACAAACGTTCACAGCGAATAGAAGAGAATCATCACGGTGAAAATTGAAACGTTGTAGCCATTTACTAAGCAGCTATAAGTGTTCAATTTATTTGGAGAAATTTCTATATCTTGGGTACGATAGATATTTAAAACGAAGCTTATTTGTAAAAACTTCCATCCCAAGCGTACAATAAAATTTCTAAAAAGGGGTACATTTATACAGTGTGTCCACGAATAGGGTTCTCGAGAGGAGACATTTTCATTTGTAATTTTGATGAGAAATGTCATTCTTGATCAAAAGTTCTGCTTCGTCTGGAACTCCAAGGAATGAAATAAAATCAAGTCAATTTTATGGGAAATGATGAAGCTCGGAAATGTAATAATATTCTAGTGAGTGATGTTTACTTCAAAAATTCAATAATAATTCGCCACAGCCTCCACCAACTTCAAAACAATTCTCCACTCAATTCTATTTACGAACAATATTCATCCAGTCATTCTCTTATAAGCAAAGTCGAATTTGATGAACAGCCATCAAGCTGAAATATGTATTTCATTACCAGTCCAGAAAATAGGCTTCAACCTTCCATTATACATTTCTGAAAAACAAAAATAACGGAGTATTGAAGAAGACTTTCATTTTTAAACCTGAATGAACAAATATCAACCTATGTCCTATATAATTCTCCATTTTTACTGAAGGACATATGTATATTACAAGAGAGCAGGATGGGCTTAAATTAATTGGAACATGGTGTGAGGAACACTCACTGTCGATCAATCCCAGAAAGACTGAGACTTTTCACCAGGAAAAGAAGTTTATCGGCCTTCAAACCTCCCGAAATCTTCAAAAGCAAACTAAACTTTTCGGAAGAGGTGGTATTACCCTCGACAGGAAACTAGTAGGAGTGGGCCAATTGAGGTTGAGCCACACGTTACACCCATGCTCAATCCCTTAAGAGATGGGATGGAATCAAGGGATGCAGTCTTGCCAGGATAACCCTGGGCAACCCTGGGAAGCTGGCGCCGAAAAAATATTTGGCGATAACCAGGAAAAACCTACGTTTAACAGTAGGATTTCTGACTGGCCACTGTCAACTAAGGAAGCACCTCCATACTATGGGGCTAGTGGACACACCTCTATGCAGGATGTGTGAACAGGAAGATGGAACTGTCAGGCATGTCTTATGCGAGTGTCCGGAGTTATCATCAATAAGAGAGTGTGTATCTGGTGAGTCTTGGCCTACACCTGCCGATATAAAGGAGATGTCTCCTAGTGACCTGTCCACCTTCCTGAGAAGGACAGGATGGACGTTGACTTAGGAGGACAATTCCTCGGCAGGATGTACAATGGGTCACATGTGGCCTAAGAGCTGTGAGCCTACACTCACCCTCCCTACTTTACAGATACAGATACAGATGTATACTACAATTTGAGTGGTTATAAATATACACTCCTTTAGTTAGTAGGGACTTCGTTTTGTGAAACACTCTTCAACAAAACAAACTACTGTAATGTTTTTCTTATTTATTTGAACTGTTTTTACCGTGGGATAAAATTATACACTCACTATGGCTAATTACTATTGATTTATTAAAGCAACACTTACACACTATAATAAACCTAATTTATATACACACTACTTAATGTCTATTAATTTATCTACACTCGGTATGATAATTGTCCTAATTTATCTTCAACACTATTTATATTCACTTTCTGTTAACTCACTGTATACTGAAACTGTTTACCGATTTACTGTATACTGAACAACTCCCCATTCACTGAAAAACTCGCGTATATATACTCCTTCGAATCTCTAGAAAACTCTTGAATATACCACCTTTGCGTATACTTCATAATTCGGGAACATTCGAGTTAAACCATTGGCCTTGGTACGCTTCGAGAACCTTTCTAGAAAGGTCGGATTCGTAGTTTGCGACAAGACCGGCTTCTGAATTAGTGAGTTCGTAACACTACACTATTCTGTATTCCAATTCTCCCATCTACCGATTTTTAAATATAACCTTTAGCTACAGTCGAGGAACGCCAACCACCCTGTCCTTTTATATTTAGCAGATCCATACCTCCTTCGACTCACATAGATCCTGAAAATCTTCTTAAGCCTTGTCCCGTATATATTCCAGGATTTTTTGAGTTCATATATTCTGCAATCTGTTGTATCCCTTTTGGTATGCCAACCTGCATTTTTGGCATAACATCTACCATTGCGATATGCAATAACTCCTACTATACATATTTTAGGTCTTAAATCAAAATATGTACCTACGATACAAGGTGTACGGGTTAATGGGCCTTCCTTTATAATTGTGAAGACTCTTGATCTGTGAGTTTTGCTGTCTCTAACGAATACCACTAAGTGCCAACTGCCAGCATGCACCGAAAATGCCAAATATTAAAATCATTTTGTTTTTAATAACCACTTCTCATCTAGTGCTTCAAGGATGCACTTAATACCTACTTTAGACTTTTTCAGGGTGTTTTTGACAATTTAGGTTAGGTTAGGTCCTATGTGAGTGGGGCCTTCTCGCTACCTCCACTGCGATCCCCGTTAGGTCTGTTGTGACTCACCCCTAGAGTTTACAATTGACCCCACAAGCCTGTGCTTATGCCGAAGTCCAAGGTCATATTTGGTGATACTTTTTTGAAGTCGTTCGGCTCTAAGACAGGTACTAAAACCGAATATATTAGGTTTGTTCCAGCCCGTCGAAAAACCGTAACATGACGATCACAGTCATGCGCAGTAATTAAAATGCGTTCTAACCGAGACGTTATGGTTTATCGGACAATCCTATTTGCGTTTCAACCTGCCTTTGGATCATTCGGTAATTTCGATACACGGCTCAAATTGAATACTGTTTGGAATGGCTTGCGCATTGATAAACAGCTGTTTCATCTGTCATTTAGCTTGGTTATGTTTCTTGCATTCCTTCAAGCGTTTTGACCCATTTTTCGATTTTTAATTTTTCTAGCTAATGTTTTGTGCGGCGTTTGGTACGTTACGGTATATTAATCTTGCTTTAGTAAAGAAAGTTCTATGTAAAAATGAGTGACGATGGAATTGAAGACTTTTCAGAATTTGATAGTACAAGCAGTAAAAATGATTTGGTATTAATCCCCAACAAAAGAGTTAAGCATGAAAATTATTTAGGTGAGAACTTAACTTGAAGTAGATACCAGCTTAATTAGTTGATAGTGTTGTGAATTGGGCTGATACATCTTCTAAAAATATTATTCCACAAAATAGGTCCGTATATTATTATATTCTAATTAATCCTACTGATCTGATCGTACGAAATGAAATCACAAAACTGTTCCAGCCCGGCAGTGTTTTTTATAGACATGTAGCCGTGTGAAGCTAGCGCCTGTGCATATAATCGATCCTAGCAGTTCTAAAACCGTTCGGTGATCGTACAAAACTTGTGGGTTGGAACAAACCTATTATATCTCACCCTGCCCAAAGCTGGACATGAGCATAGTATGTACTCCGCAGTTTCGTCCTCCAAATAACAGAACCGACAATTTGAGGTCCGAACCAGTCTTATCTTCTTAAGGTGGTAATTTAGTCAACAATGTTCTTTGAGCAGTAACGACTGAATGCGTAGGTTTGTTCCACTCACAGCGAATAAATCTTTCGCCTTTTGACAATTTAGTAACGTTCATATTTTCTCTGTCAGACAACTATTTATCATTGGAAATCTATTCCATAGAGTTGAAGCTTTTAAGGATTTAGCTTTTTCCAATAAATATACCAGAAGAATATCATTATTTACTGTGCTTACGCTTTGACCGATATTGATGTTCAGATAATGTTATGTGCAGCTTACGACTGCAGCCTCTAGACTTCTAGAGAGTTCTTCTTATGTGAAACGGAGTCTATGATGATTGGTTCCGTTAATTAGTTGTACCTAATATTGGTGATTTTAGACTACAGTGATAATAGTATTCTTTTGCTGTGTGTTTAAATTGTAATTTGTAAATGTATTGAAATTGTTAATAGAGAAGTATATGTCATATGCACCGTTTTCCCATGAAAGATCCTTTGGTAAGTGATATTTCATCATTGAAATAGTGTATTATGTTAATAATATTTAATTTTTGTCTTCAATTTGGCTAGTAGTGGAAAAAATTATATATACACCACGGTGGTGAACACATTTATGAGCCTCGCACCTTATTCCGCTCGATCAATAATAATAGTCTTCACCACCTTGGTGTATAATATACTATTTCCTACGACCATATAGTAGATAAACATATATCACACTCTCTACTCTGGCGGAAAGTTTCTCATATCATCATAGTGACGCGAACCGTGCGCTATGATATCATATCATATCAGCGTGATATCATATCGCACGGTTCGCATGAATTCGATTAACGTGGTTTTCTTATTTAAATTTATCTACGTAATAACTACAAATATAGCACAAAACACAAAATCTGTTCAAAAATTATCATGACGCGGATAGCTGTCAAATATTCTTATTTTGGGTATATCTATAGTATAGCTGTAGGAATTTGAAAAAAAAATTAAATTGTAAAGAATTAAAATGTCTTCTGCGTTATTTTTGAAAATATTTTGCACTACAAACTGATTATTTTAAAAATATTCATATGTTGTAGGAAGGTATAGTTATTGATGTTTTCAAATAAATAAAACCATCATATTTCGTAAATTTATCGCGTGATCGTAAAAAATATATACTAATTATAAAAGTGAAAAATAATAAAGTGGGCTTATGTCAAAATTCTCAAATTATATTACAAAGAATAGAAATATTTCTTGTGAAGTATAAGTGAAATATTTATTACATAAAAGTGTAAACGAATTATAATTGTGATATAAACTAGAAATAAAAAGTGTATATAAGTCTCGGTTTTTATTATAATGGAAGTTGATACTGAGAGTAGCGAAAAACCTAAGGTACTTTTTAAATATTTATGGCCGTGGGAAAAATAATGTACAGGGTTATTCATTATAAATTACCCACCCCCTATCATCGTTATTATTACTTTTAGAAAAAAAAGTCTTGGATAAAAGTTGTTTGGTTACAGCTGAATCTTCTTAATATTTTATCAAAAGTTCAGTATCGTGCGTATTTAAGGGGATACAAAAAGTAATAGTTATTTTTTAAATGGTACACCCTGTATATTTTCACATTTTTGGAATGGACTCTTTTTTCTTATTTCAAAAATATATAATATGTTACCCCTACCTCGTACCGTTTTTCAGTTATGAAATGTTGAAAATCTGAGTTTTAGTAATTACTGTAAATATGAAAAAGATAATTTATCAAAGTAAGGTATGAAAATGGCAATTATAATTTCTTTATATGCAAAATGTCAATTATCAAACATATTAGTTGTCATTTTCATAGCTTACTTTGATGAATTATCTTTTTCATATTTACAGTAATTACTAAAACTCAGATTTACAACATTTCATAACTGAAAAACGGTACGAGGTAGGGGTAACATATTATATATTTTTGAAATCAGAAAAAAAAGTCCATTCCAAGAATGTGAAAATATACAGGGTGTACCATATAAAAAATAACAATTACTTTTTGTATCCCCTTAAATACGCACGCTACTGAACTTTTGAAAGAATATTAAGAAAATTCAGCTGTAACCAAACAACTTTTATCTAAGACTTTTTTTTAAAGTAATAATAACGATGATAGGGGGTGGGTAATTTATAATGAATAACCCTGTACATAGCTCGTTGCAAAGTGAATTTTACTTATTTTATTTTCCGCACTCACCGTTGTCAACATTATTTCTTAAAAACCATTACATTAAACAATATTTGTTACAATTATCGCATGGTCGTAGGAAAAATAGTGTACATTACTTGTGTGAAAGTGATTTTTCGCACTCGTCACGTAATATACTATTATACCTTTAGTTCAAAGAAAAATTATTAATCCAGTCATTGAAAAGCTGTTCAGCAAATACAAATATAGTTCCTGATTCAACGTTCACTTTAGATAAAACGGCCCCAATATTCGGATCTAGGTAAATTGTTGGAAATCAGTTATTCAAAAGTCAGACCTTCCAAATCACTTATCTGAAAATCAATTGTTCGGCATATTATGTTAAAAGTAAATAAAATAAAAAGTCTGAAAAAATCAAAGTTCATTAGAAAATATTCCGAATAGAATACAAAAATATTTATAACCCAACCTAACCCAATCCAAATAGTATTTCAGGTTATCTTAAGGGAATAGCTTATATCTTAAGCTATTAGTTTGTTGTATTTATGAAATTTAGTGTCATTAGTATTTAAATTGCTGAAATTCATGTTTATGTTTGACGAAAACTGTAAACTGTAATAATAGCTGCAAATAATTCTGTAAGTCTGTAAATGAGAAGGGAAGTTTTTATTATTTTCCGAAAGACTGCTCATTCAAAAATTTGGTTTTCGTACAATTAATTCCGATTAATTTACCTGTACTCGAATATTCGATGTAGTAAAACAGGCCCACTTGACATTTTTAGCAAATTGACTATGACCACAGATTATAAAGAGAACAGATACGAATTCCGGTAAAACATCAAACGATTTTCAGCTACGTCGTCAGTGACCTTGGACCTTTAACTCGGTATGGCCGCGATGTTGCCAGTTTAAAATATTTTCTGATTCTTACTAAATTGCACTGTTGACTCGGGGACAATAACAATTTCTAGTGCTGGATCTAGTTTTTTTGGAAGTTTCCACTGAATCTTCAAAACTGCGCCATGGATTAAAACAATAATTTTAATCGAATTTATATTTATGTATTCAGTTGATACCTATGTTGGAAACAATATCCAACAAATGTAAATATAGATTTAAATTCGTAATACGCGGGTTAACTTCGGGAGTGTTCGTGAAGTGGCGCGGCGCTATAACGTACTACCGATTTCCGGTTAAGAAATCATACTTGGCAGTGTTATAAGGTGGCCGAACCCACACGCTCTTATCTTTACAAAATAAAAACTAAAAACTTTCAATAAGCTCTGCCTAAGAAGGCATCTTAAACAGCCCTGGCCTTAAGCCAGTAAATAAATGTATATAGCTATCGAAGTCTTTATGTTATTAAACAACCCATATGTACTTGTACATTCCTATGATTTGTTATAAATAGTCATTACTCTTGGGAGATTAATTAATAAATACATTTTTAGATAACATAAATAATCACAAAAATCAACCAAATTTTAGAGTACAAATAATTCTTAATTTATTTATTATCAAAGGGAATACAATATACACCTATGCAAGGGAGAATTTTGACTATAATTTGTAGCACCAAAGTTAACATCAAAAACTTCAAAATTTCTTATATCATAGGCCGGGATATTGAATTATATACTACCATCCCTTGGAAGTCGAAAGAACTTTATTTTTCTTTCCGAATAAAATTTATGATGAACAATACACTCCGCCGTAATGTTTATTCATTTTATAAGAATAATAATCTATACCACTATATTTTTATAGTTAATATTACCACAGCGCACAATCGATTAGTCAAATAACAAAATCAATATCGCCGATTGAACACCATCAAACAATGAAGCGAACAAAAATGGCGTTATAAATTTTGAGCACAGATTACAAGTAATTTTGAGCATGTTTTGACATTTTGATTAGGTTAGTTTAGGTAAGCCGTCACTGTTATTGTGCATGGTTGCCAAGGATATGGTTTGTGAAAAAAGTATATATTTATGGTATGATTTCTATACATTATAATGTATAATTCTTTCAATGTTAATAAAATTGATTTAAAACAAGCAGTTATCGAATATTTGTATCTGTATAACTATCACACTTAAAAAAATGGTTATTAAATATTTGACCTATGAGGGTGAATTGAAGGAAATATTATGTAAATTGACAACCATGTTGAGAAATTTCGCGAAGCAGCCCGAACGGAGTCGACATAAGACGATGGGCATTTAAATGGGTATGTCCACCCATTTCTCTCTCTTTTTACTGTTCTCTGACAAGCTTTCGTATCTGTTCTCTTTATAATCTGTGCTATGATGCTGAATCCTGTAATAAGTATTTTCACTAGTTCAATACCGACAGTTATGGGATGAAACAATTTCATTCCATTCCGTGTAACGATCTGTATATTTCTCATTAAATACTTGAATTGCATAGTTGTACGAAGCATCCCTAATGCCACAGCATTTTACTTAATCTTTGTTGAAAAGTTGGCATTGTTGAAAATGAAGGACTATTTGAAAATTATTTAGGGAAGTTGACAGTTCCTCAGGTATATCGTTAACCCCATTCACTATATTATTATTACATCTTAATACTTAGTGCAAAAATTCATCGTATTTTTAATAAAATGGACTATAAAATGAAGCAGGTTTGGAAAAACTTAAATTTCATTTTATATAATAGTGCTGTAGAACAAGCAACAAACTTATTTAAAGAACGACATTTTTCACTAAATCTACAAATAAAAATGATTCTCCTCTTTGGCACCCTATCCGTGTACATTTGGATTTGTTTTAACGTCTTTCGGTAGTCTCATGACTGCTCTTTTTTTTTACTTTATGGAAGACGAATTAGGTGGAAATTAAGGAAATGTGAATAAATCAAAACAAACTGGGAAAGCATAGATGTAATAAGAAGGTTTTGGATAGAATATGGAAAAAGCAATTCCAAAAAAGTGAAGTTTGGAAGATCCGCAATCAAATAAATGAAAAAAAATTAAAACATGATAATAGTGTTGGAAATTGAACGTTAAATTTCAATATACAAACAGGGAGATTTGAATTATCATCTAGTGCCATTAAAATTTTAGTAATTGTCAGGTTATGATAACATGAAAATTACACAACCAGAACGAAAATAGTTCGAAATGAATTTGCGTTTTCGAAAAGCTAACAGCGACATGTGCCCTTTCGGTTTTATGAATGTTGTTTCATTAAGCATACTTCTGTTTCCGTAATAAACTTTTAACTTACGATATTATCGTAAAGTAGACGGTGAAGTTAAAATAAACAACCCGGAAACTTTGACAAATTTAATTGTCTGCTTCCGTGTTATATATTTGATAGGGGCGTGTTGATTTCAATAATTAATTCAGTTTATCGACTGTATTTTCCAAGATTTACAGTGAAAAATGTGATAACAGAAAATAAATAGACATCAACAAAAATAAATGAACCATCTTGTGGAAATAGTTGAAATAGTCCATGGTAGATGGAAATGTTTACAAATAAATCTACCCCTTGAGAAAATGTTATCGTTACCCATCCAAAAACAATCCAACAGGCACATGATACAATCGTGGCGCAGCTACCAGTTTATCTGGAGGCATCTTCAGCAGTTGTGATGGTTGTGTTATTTCCACTCCAAAGTGTCTCCGTCCTTGTAAGTTCTCACAGAAGCATCAGAGTATGTGAGTAGGTGTTTCATCGTAGAGTTCACATTTTCTGCACATAGGTTCACTAACTTTGCCCATCCTGTGCAAATGCTTTTTCAGGGTACAGTGTCCAGTCACCAGGTCAGTAGCTGTCTTCAAATTTCTCTTACCCAGTTTCAACAGCCTGGACGAGAGTTCCTTGTCTAACTTATTCAGTAGACTCTTAATATGGATGTGTCCTTGTGTCAGCCTCCATTTGAGTTGGTATTCCTTAACTAGCCAGTTCCCGACTTCCCTTCTTATATCGTTTTCTTTGGATGAATTGCACTATTACAAATTGCAATAAAATGATTAAAACATCCACAACAATTTCTGAATGCATTCATCCACTCGGTTTTGCAAAGCCTAAAGCACCTGTTGGACCATCTTCCAGCACATGATTTTCAAAGTTCTTTCTGGGAAATATGAGTAACGGTGGTAATAATGTTCCAGATGCTAAAATTATACTACATGTTGTGACTGTTTCCACACGTTCTTCACTTGTGGATTGATGGACCTGTTTTACTCCCTTTGGTGCAGCAATTTACTCGGAACATTGAACTGTCTTTCTTTTAAATTGTAAATACGGGAACCGTCTGACAAACTAGGGTATTTCTTCAAAATCTTTGTACAAACTATCCAAATATATTTTATTTAATAAGATAATCAACAAGTAGTTTTTCTCATTCATGCTCAAATACTTGTCTATGCCGATTATTTGGTTTCATTATGGCACCAGGCTTATCTTTTTTCTTTCTCACATATCTTGAATTTGAAATTTTATATTATAGCGGTCAGTAGCAGCTCTTAGCGAAGCATTTTCATTGCAGACTGAACTAAATGCATGTTCCATAGTTTCAACACTTGTACTGTCAATTTTTCTTTGTTTAGCTTCCCACGGCGTCTATAACAAATGTACATAGCTATTAAGAAATTATAAATTTAGTAATAAAGTGAGAATTATTATTAAGTGATATTTGCGTAATTCTATTATGGTACCAGCCGAGACAGTATCACTTAGTACCAGATAGGCATATTATCTCACTTAGTACATTCTGATGCTACAACATGAGCTCCCTCAAAAAGAATGTAATTTCAATATCAATGTCTATGATCGTACATAAAATAAGGTTAGTATACAAATATCACATCACAGTATCAAAATTCTATCAAACAAATGTTATACAGTATAATTCATCGATATAAGAAAGTAACTAACCCACTACAGGCCCATCATCCTGCTGTGTATATTGGGTAAATTGATGGAGGGGATAATAAAGGTTGTGATTGAGGAGGAAGTTGATAGGAATGGGGGTTTTAGGGAAAACCAGCATGGGTTTGTAGAAGGGAAGTCATGCATCTCAGCGCTGGGCAGGGTGGTGGACTTGGTGCAAAGGGCTAGGCAGGGTAACGGTAGGAATAAGAAATTGGCCCTGCTTGTGTTCTTCGTCGTGGGGAACAGTGTCAGTAAACGGGCGGTGTTGAACGCGTTGACAAAGCTTGGAGTAGAGGAGGGGCTAGTTAATCTAGTAGAGGACTACCTGACGGGGCGTGCGATAGTGGACACTAGGGGGAGAAGGTATAGGACGGAGATTGGAGTGCCCCAGGAATCGGTTCTGGGACCGACGATTTGGAAGTGTGTGATGAAGTTTGTGGGATAGCATGTGAGGAGGGATGTGAGATTACGGTGTATGCGGACGATGTCTGTCTGGTATGTACGGCAAAGGGAGAGGTGGAGATAGAAAGAAAGGCGGGGAGGATGTGTAGGAAGATTGTGGAAAAGATAGAGCGGTGTGGACTGGAAGTGGCTGAGGATAAGACGGTGGGGCTACTGGTGAAGGGGCGGAGCAAGGCAAGGAAGGTGGGGGTGATGGTGAAGGGAAAGAAAATGCGGATGGAGGAAGCGGTGAAATATCTGGGGGTGTGGTTGGATAGCCAATTATCCTTCAAAACCCATATGTTGAAAGCTGCACAGAAGGCAAAAGTAAGGGCAGCGTGGCTGGGAAGATTGATGGGTAATGTGAAAGGACCGGGAGAATGGAAGAGGAGGATAATTGGTAGGACGGTAGAGCAGAGTATGCTGTATGGCGCGGAAGTGTAGGGTGAGAAAGCAGGGGTGAATGCGAGGGTTAGACCACTCCTGCGGGTGCAGAGAGGAATACTTCTGAGGGTGGTGCAGGCATACAGGACAGTGGGTGGACTGGCAGCAGCAGTGCTGTCACGGTCCTATTCATTGGACTTGATGGCTAGAGCCAGACAGAAACGCTGGAGGGGTGCAAGCAGAGAGGAGGTACAGGAATGGATGGATGAGGAAATGGGGAGAGGGTGGGATGAGTATGAGGGCGCACTGAAAGAAGCGATTGGGAGCAGGAGAAATTGGGTAGACTGGAAATTTGGAGAGGTGAACTACTTCTTGACGGAGGTACTTACAGGGCATGGTTCAAGAGTGGGTTACCTCCACAAGATTGGGAAAAGAGAAACTGGAGTGTGCGAGAAGTGAAGGATGATGTGGAACATGTGTTTAGATGCTGGAAGAATAAGGAAGTTTTGAAAAAGTTAGAAAATAAACTGGGAGAGGCGGTGTATTGGGAAAATATAGTGGAGATTATGTTCAGTGGCGAGGAGGAATGGATGGAGATAAGTAGCGTAGTAGAGAGCATGATTAGGGGAAGAGGAGGACTCGCTATGCCTTGAGAGAGGTAGGAGTGATAGAAGGAAGAAGATGATGGAGACTGTGTGAGGGACCGCCGCCCTTCTTGATGTATGCTAGGGTAGTGATTTCAAGGCGAGTTTGAGGTGGGTTTGGTTGGTAGGCCAGTCGAACATGAGTTTCCCATCTCGACCCGAAAAAAAAAGAAAAAGAAAAAAAAAAAAAAAAAAGCTATAAACTCGATGTAGCAGATTAAAATTGCACGGAAACTTGGCGGCGGCCACTAATAAAAGTCGAGTGGAGTGTCGAACTGTACTGCACTATGTCGCAACGGTTGGAGCCTGTCGATTCCACTAGGTGGCGCTCAAATAAATAGATCAGAACAGATTTTGTGGAGGTTGGTTCCACTTGCCCCGAAATTCCACTTCCCCCGGTGTACCTTATATATTTGTGATAAGAAACAAGAAATAGATTCGCTTATAGTGCTGAAAATTCAATGAATAGAAAAGTCTAGGGAGCTTTCCATAGGGCCAATAATAACCAAGCTTTAATATTTGTGATATCATATTTCCTTCTTTTTTTCTATTCATATGCAGATTGCGAGAAGTCTATTCGAGCCATAAGATTTACACAAGTGCGACAAGGAAAATGTGAGGAAAACACTTGGAAGAGAGAGAAGAATAATTGTTCGCAGTTAGCTGTTGCCAAATGTATTTATCTCTAAAAGTTATTCCCAATGTTCGTTGGCAACAATGTTAAATACCAATAATTGCTAAATCGAAAGCAGTGTATAGATTTTATTTATTGCAGATTGTAATTTGTCCATTTATTTTTTTGAACTATATTATTTTATTCTTATCTGTGTTGATCTGACTTATTTTTCAAAAATCAATAATATCACCAATCTCGAATTTCTCCCAATAAATACGGCGTTATCCCGTTTTAAAAGTTAAATGCGAAATAAGATAATTATTCCTTAGAAAGTACCAAACATTTCAAACTGGCAAAGCTGCTTTCATATCAGATTGGTAGCTGGAACTGAAAACACGCACAGCGCTGACTGCGAACAATTATTCTTCTCGCTCTTCCAAGTAGTTTTGCCCATATTTTTCCTGTC
Source organism: Galerucella tenella (assembly GCA_910591685.1). Lineage (NCBI taxonomy): Eukaryota > Metazoa > Arthropoda > Insecta > Coleoptera > Chrysomelidae > Galerucella > Galerucella tenella. The sequence continues at coordinate 17,897 of CAJUYH010002196.1, read as the reverse complement.
GTACTTGTGTAAATCGTATGGCTCGAATAGACTTTCCGCGATCTGTTTATTGAGTCAATTACAAGGTAGCTCATTATTTGGTCCGGACAAAATATTACACATCAAGTAGGCATCACATCAAATGTAACTTCTTCTATTCTAAAGATGATAATTATATTTATATTTATATAGGAATAATTATGAATAATTTATAATTTGCAAATATTTTTTTATTCAATTGGTATTTGTATCTGTAGAGTGGGAGAGGTGAGTGTAGACTCACAGCACTTAGGGCACATGTGACCCATTGTACATCCTCCCGAGGAGTTGTCCTCCTAGGTCATCGTCCCTCCCGTCCTTCTCAGGAAGGTGGACAGGTCACTAGGAGACATCTCCTTCATATCGGCAGGTGTAGGCCAAGACTCACCGAACACACACTCTCTTATTGACGATAACTCCGGACACTCGCATAAGACATGCCTGACAATTTCATCTTTCTGTTCACACATCCTGCATAGAGGTGTGTCCACCAGCCCCATAGTATGCAGGTGTTTCCTTAGATGACAGTGGCCAGTCAGTAATCCTACTGTCAAACGTAGGTTTTCCTGATCATCGCCAAATATTTCTTCGGTGCCAGCTTCCCAGGGTCGCCCAGGGTGATCCTGGCAAGACTGCATCCTTTGATTCCATCACATCTCTTAAGGGATTGAGCATGAGTGTAACGTTTGGCTAGTTCTGCAATTGTCGAAGTCGTTAGGCCGTAGGTGTCACTGGGTCCTAGAATTTTCAGTCCAGCGGCTTCCCTGGCTGAAGAATCAGCAATGCGATTTCCTTCACTCCTGTCGTGCCCTTCAACCCACCTCAGGATAATATTGTTATCTGCCGAGGCGTCAGCTAAATCTTGCTGGCACTCTAGTACTAGCCTCGATATAACACGTTGTCTGTTCAAGGCTAATAGGGCTTGTTTACTATCAGTGCAGCTTGTTATGTTTTTGCCAGGAATTCCTCTTCTGGTTAGTTCTTTTTGGCAATTGAGATACGAGCCAGTTCTGTTCGAACCTCGCTGGTATTGTTTCCCACTCCTCACTTAATCTTTAGGCTTAGTGCTCTCGAGTCAACTCCACATCCTGAGCCTTCTTTCATTTTCGAACAATCTGTATATATGCGTATTGCATTTGCAGCATCTGGCTCTGTGTTCTGTTTTATTCGTATTTGGTAGGGTTTGTTAAACAAAAACCTGGGTTCAATTGCATCATTGGCTGCTTGCAGCAGAGGCAGCGCAGTAAGCGCTTCCTGCCATAGGCTTAACCTTAATTGGCCCACTCCTACTTCGGGGCTTACACCAGCCGTGCGCAATCGTACCATGGCCATTAACGCAACCTCCTTGACGAACAGGTCCAGAGGGGTCAGACTAGTAATTAGTTCGATTGCTGCGGTTGATGTTGTTCTCATGGCTCCTGTGATGTTTAAACAAGCCATTCGCTGTATTTGATATAATTTTTGGATGGCCGTTGCTTGTAGAACCTTCGGTACCCATGCAATTGCTCCATACGTTAACATGGGTCTTATTATTGCAGTGTAGATCCAGGTGACCACACGCGGCGACAGACCCCATGTGCGTCCCACTGTCCTCCGACACTGATTATAAGCCACATATGCTCTTTTTGCTCTGCTGTGTGGATGAGAGTTCCATGTTAGTTCCCTGTCGAGGGTAATACCAAGGTATTTCACCTCTTCCGAAAAGTTTAGTTTGCTTTTGAAGATTTCGGGAGGTATTAAACCCGATAAACTTCTTTTCCTGGTGAAAAGGACCATCTCAGTCTTTCTGAGATTGATCGACAGTGAGTGTTCCTTACACCATGTTTTAATCAATCTAGGCCCATCCTGCGCTCTATCGCACAGTGTGTTCACTTGTCAGTCTGTAAGATAACTATGTCATCTGCGTATGCAATTGTGTAGAATCGATTGTTGTTGAGGTGATTAATCAGGGTGTCCAGGACTATGTTCCACAGCAGGGGTGATAAAACTTCCTTCTTGTAGACTTCCCTCATGAACAGTCCTCTTACTGTGATGTCCTCTACATTGATACTTATTGCTCTACTAGATAGCATCTTGAGTATCCATTCTCCTACTACCATAGGTATCTGTATCTGTAGAGTAAGAAAGGTGAGTGTAGGCTCACAGCACTTAGGCCTAACCTAACCCAACCTAACCTAACCAGAGGTACATTCCTGGAGTTGAGTTGCTGGGTGATTGTTGGAAAGGTTGTTTTATCAAACGCTTCCTCGATATCTATGAATATACCCAGGGTGGATTCTTTGTTGTCCATTGATCTTTCCATTCTGCTAACCACTTGGTGAAGGGCCAAATCAGTGGACCTTCCCGGAGTATATGCATGCTGATTTGGATGAAGTGGGTTGTGAACTAGCACTTCATCTCTTATATACCGCTCGCATAACCTCTCCCTTGTTTTCGACAAGAACGATGTGAGACTAATTGGTCGGAATGCTTTTGGTAAGGTGTAGTGCATCCTACTTGGTTTGGATATAAATACCACTCGTACTTCTCTCCAGTCACTGGGAATATTTAATATGTAATAATTAGAAAAAGTTTTTCTCATGTATAAAATAAAAAAATTTGGATTGTGTGCTATACTCTTTGAAATTGTTAACTGTATGTTCTTGAACAAAATTAAATTGACTGCACTCACTATTGAAAAATTATAGTTTAATTTTAATTCAAGGAAAGAAAAAATGTTTCGAAAATATTCACATTTACTACAAATTTATTATTAAAAAAATTGTACAGTGGGAGTATTTATTAACGACATACCATTCCTCGAACTAACGGTACATCTTTCCAGTTGGTGTTACAATCAATTACTTCAATTCCTTTCAGATTTTCCCAAAATATTGGCATGAGAAAAGCTCTGTTTATCATATGGCTAGTTTGTGTGACAAGGGATCGCTTTTTTTTCAATTCCAGTGCCTTCTCAAATCTAAAGAGTTGTTTATCATTAGTTTTCTTCTATTTCTCTTGTAAATTTAATATTTTAATGCAACTTATTGATGGATTGGAAAAATATGTTTAATGTACTAGAATTGCTTGCAAAACATGCTAGAATATCATCAACCAAAATAAAATATTCTTGGCTTGATGAGATTCAAAAATAAAGTTTTAAAATTATTCATAGAAATATATGTTAAATTTATAATAAAGTCGATTCTCCATGAAAACTCCATTACTGATACTGTAGAAGTCATTTTTGAAAAATAGCTTCAGTAAAGATTTGAATGAATTTAGATGTTTGAATACAAATGTGTACAAAAATGAAGGTATAGAAAATAAAACTGGCGTCGGTCAAAAATATATACGAGTGAATCGCCATTGAACTTTGAAACACTTTAATGATTCCATTATAATTATACATTATTATAATTATTAAATTAAAAACGATTAGTCAACAGCCTGGAATATAAGGTCCGCATATTTCCGTATATAAATATGTTAATTCGCATTTAAGTGTGATTAAAACTATTGAAGTAAACCATGCTTATTATCATTTCCATTTAAATAAATGTTAATATTTTGATAACTAACCCACAATAAGAATTGCTATTCGACTTAAAATGTGAATTTGGGATAGCATAATGCACATACAATGCGCTTGGATAAAATAAAATGCGTATTTAATGTAATTGGAACAAATGTTTCCTTTTGAGAAGCTGGTTTTGTAGAATGTTAGAGTGGCAAAATCTTTAATGCCTTTTTCTCAGTTATAAACTCAGCCTAAAGGTCTGTGTAAGTTCAACTGAGTACTTTGGAATACCATCCTTGAAAATCAAATCATTTTTATAAACTTTAGACTTGAATATTTGCTTCAAAACCGATAACAATTTATCCAAATTCCTTAAAAACAACAAATCTAAATCTTCAAAATTAAACAAATCAGGAGTTTATAAATGAAGATGTGGTAATGACAACTGTGATAAAATTTATATAGGTAGAGCTCTTGGGAATTTTGAAACTAAAGTTTTATAACACAAACTTAGCTATGACAACCGAAAATCAGATTCCAGCTACTCAAATCATTTATAAGCAAACCGACACACCGATTCAAACTTTTAAATTTTGCATATGGAGCCTGAGTCCCTAAATTAAATCTTACAGAAGCTCTTGAGATATAAATGAAAACAATGTGCTCATTTACTAAAATTTTCAAATCATTTTTAACTGTCGTAAAAGAAAGTACTAAGGATAAAAATATGATTCTGAAAATTTCAAGTCAATAGAATTTGTAGTTCTCCTAATACAACCAATTAAACAAGCATACCGTAGTGGGGCGAAGACTATGACTGTGACGTCACCGCATATGAAAGTTAATGTGCACAAACATTACGCTTCTGAATGTAATGTGCCTAGCGTAGAATTTATTTATTTTGAATAATTTGCAAAATTTTTGTGTTAATAAAATAAAATGTGTGGGTTATGAAATCAAACAATTTTATTTTGTTAAATCTACATTGTATTTAAACATAAAGTGACGCGTTTCGCTAACACAGTACCTTTTTCAAACGAATGGAGGTATAATGAGAAACTTTCTATTTATACAGTGCCTCAATACCAAATTATACGGATATTTAACAATAAAATTATAATCTATTTACAAGGAAATGGAATGAATTGGTCTAAATATGATATTAACTGAAGTATTTAATAAGTTTACATGGAAACTCATTCACAACCATCCTACAGGAATCTTTCTAGGTAAAAAGGTTTAATAATGGAGAATTGTTAATATCAAGTTGGTCGTTAAGAAGATTATCTGAATATTGGTTTTTATTTATCTCTAGGGCTTCTAAAAGATTTAATTTGAAGGATTTAGTTTCTATATTCAAAATTTCAAAATTTGAATCGAAAGAGTGTTGGTTTGCTAATAAATGATTTGAATAGTTGGAATCTAATTTTTGATTGTCATAACTACGTTTGTGTTCTGAAATTCTAGTTTTAAAATTCCTAAAAGCTCTACCTATATAAATTTTATCACAGTCTTCATTACCACATTTTAATTTATAAACTCCTGATTTATTTAGTTTTGAAAATTTGGATTTGTTGTTTTTAATGAATTTGGATAAATTGTTGTCAGTTTTGAAGCAAATATTCAAGTCTAAAAATTCTAAGAATGATTTTATTTTTAAGGATGGTATTCCAAAGTAAGTTAAGCTTTCAAATCTTCCAGAAGTGGACTTGCTAATGATTATGGAGTTTTTTGATCGGAAACACAAGTTTATTAAATATTAATAACTTTATACTATGTGACATATCGTTTTTGGCTGTTCTCCGGCCAGAATGATTGGAAATGTCAATATTTTCATAAATACACGCTCTCTCAAATGATATAAAGGGTGATTCCAGAGGTTTTATTTTATTTCTGGTCTGGTGGACAAAGTTACGGAGATAACGCTACTTAGTTAAAAAATTTCAATTTTTCTAACTGCAGACTGCCAAATTAAAGGAGCTTCTCAAAATGCTATTTAAGATGAATGTGCAGTGGAAATTAAATCACCAATGTTGAAAAAAACAAGAAAAACTTATTTTGATGGAGCAGGTAATATTAGTTCTAAATGTTTACATCAGATTCAAATGCACATGCACCTCTCACTGGTAAAAAAAGCGATATTTGTTAGAGCTGATCCGGACTTTGAATCAAATCAAATAATTTCTTTTGGAACATATAATATACGCCAGTTTTGTTTATGATCTACTGGAAAAGATTACCTGTTTTTTGGAAAAAAGCAGTATTTAATTTGTGAAGAACATTATTTTAATAAATAATTTTGAGCATCAATAACACCACAAGCTATAAGAACAATATTATCTACGTATTTAAAAAAATAGATTAATACAAGCGTGTGGTTTTCAATAACCCTCTCAATATGGATTCACAACGTATTTTATAAGATTATTTATAACGATTTTAATTGAAGAAAAATGAAATTCTAACAATACACAAACAAAGTATGTTGTCTTGTTGTCTTTTTATGCTTTTCTGTCATTGCTTCCGTTTTTTTTTGCATCCTTATTAATAGAAATAAAATGTTTTGTTAGATGTTTCAATCGTAGTACTTTTGCATTCTGGAACCGCACAATATTTATATTTTTACTCTGGTTCTGGTCCATTGTGTCGAATAGTTCAAATTATTTCTAAGCGTTCTTATTTCACAAACACAACACTGTTTAGAGTTTGCTAAAACGTATAATAATAAGCATATAAGCAAGCAAAATACTGTTACTAGCTAAGTAGTCATCTAACCGAAAACCGATCGGCGCGGTATCCGCTCTTTGGAGAGATTTTATATGCGATGACGTCACACCTGAAATTCGGAGAGGAGCGCTGTTTGGTGTTTATAATTTTTTTAGGCGATTAAGGAGTCTCGCTGCCGTCTAATTTTTTGCACAAAGCCTCAAAATGATATGCTCTTCCTAATAAAATGAAAAAATATTTAAATGAGCCCATTATTCAGATGATCTTCTTTACGACCAAATAGATATCAAAGATTCTATCTTATCAAACCTTTTTACCTAGAAAGGTTCCGGTAAGATTGTTCTGAATAAGTTAGATTCCAGGTAAACTTGTTATATACTTTAGCTAATCCCATATTCAGACACTTTTTGCTTTTTATTTCCATGTAAATAGGTTATAATACTTTGTCAATATCCGTAAAATTCAGTATTAAGGCACTGTATAAATTGAAAAATTTTCATTATACCTCCACTCGTTTGAGAAAGCTACTGTGCTAGCGAAAGGCGAATCTACATCAAGTAAAAACCTCATATATTTAATTTTCAGCTAAGTTGGAATAATATCAGAGACCAGAACTGTAAAACCTGAGTAAGTGCTAGAATGCTATTTTCAAGGTCATCTATGTATATATACTAGTGAAATTTCATCTTATCATGTTTGATGTTCGTAAAAAAAATTAGGAACTCGGTATAATTCAGAAAAATATGATTTTCTTCAAAGATCCGAAAATGTGAGTAATTTTAATTCAATTGGTTACAAAAAGTGAAGATATCTAAAACAGTACGTGACCAAACTGAAATGGAAATATATAAACAAATTGGTGTGAATATCGGTTTGAAGAATTAAATAATAAATTTGATAAACTGCTGCGTAGCATACGTTTGTTGAATCATAAGGTTTCCTTGTATCTGTAGATTAGGGAGGGGGAGTTTAGGCCCACAACAGGCACCATATGGCCCAGTGTACGTCCTCCCGATAGGTTGTCCTGCTAGGTCATCGCCTATCCTGTCCTTTCCAGGAAGGTGAACAGGTCACTAGGAGACATATTCTTTATATCGGCAGGTGTAGGCCAAGACACACACTCTCTCATTGACGAAAACTCCAGTCATGCCCCATGCCAGATAGCGCATGACTGATAGTTTCATATTTCTGTTCACACAACCTTTTTAGATGTGTGTATACTAGCCCCATTGTATGGAGGTGTTTCCTCAGTTTACAGTGGCCATTCAGAAATCCTACTGTTAAGCGTATGCATCGCCAAGTAATTCTTCGACGCCTGCTTCCCGGGTTGCCCAGGGTGATCCTGAGAAAACTGCATCCCTTGCTTCCATCTTAACTTTTTAAGGATTGAGCAAGGGTGTAACGTTTGCCTAGTTCTGCAATTGCCGAAGTCGTCAGTTGTCGCTGACTCCCAGCCGCTTTTCTTGCTAAAGAATCGGCAATGCGGTTACCTTTATTTCTGTCGTGCCCTTCAACCCACCTCAGGATAATATTATCATCTACCTAGGCGTTAGATAAATCTTGATGGCACTCTAATACCAGCCCTGATACAACACGTTGGCTGCTCAAAACTAATAGAGCTTGTCTGCTGTCAGTGCAGATCATCATGTTTTTGCCAGAAATTCCTTTTCTGGTTAGTTTTTTTGTGGCAATTGGGATACCGGCCAGTTTTATTTGTACCTCTCTGGTATTTTTTCACATTCCCCACGTGATTCTTAGGCTTTGTGATCTGAAATATACTCCACATCCTGTGGCTTCTTCGGGTTTTGTGCCGTCTGTCTATATGCGTATTGCATTTGCAGCATTTGCCTCCATGTTCTGTTGTATTTGTATTTTGTACGGTTTGTTAACACAATCTTGGGTTCAATCACATTACTGACCGCCTGCTGCCACCATAAGGTTGTATATATAATTTAATGCCCAAATCCTCTAATCTCATTAAAATAAAAACATACATTTTCGGCAAATATTTATCTTCCATTTGTAGAATGTCATATACGAGCAACAGTGAGTACTTCACATAAAATTATACAGTGCTATATACAGTCCCCTCCCCCCCCTCGTATCTTTTGAACGGCTACACTTACATTAATAAAATTTGGAGGGTGATAATAAAGTGTTGTAAACTTCTCTACGGATGGTAACAGGTGACGTAATAGTGAAAGATGACGTCTCAGTGCCACTCTGGCCAATAATTTTAAATGGGACTTTATGGCAAATGATATCCGTTTGAAAGGCATTGACATTGGCTACATAGCCATATTAATTTTGTTTAGGTTTAAACTAATTTTGACGGATAAATTGAATAAATACCAAAATTATTATTTCAAATTTAAATATTGAAGATTTTTCAGTCCGCCTCTGGTTAGTTGTCAAAAAAATTGACGTTGTTAATTTAATAGTATTTTTTGCTTTGCAAAGTTCTTCTAAATAGCTTAAATATTTAATTTTATTATTGTTTAACGAGACGTTCAAGAGTTTACATAGGCAAAATGGTACGTACTCAAGCCGACAAAGTAGCAGCTATCTTAATAATTGGTGAATCTAGAAAGAATCTCCATAAAGCGAAACGTTTATTTAATGAGAAATACCCAGATCGCCCTATTTCGAGAACTTATTTAAGGGAGCTTGTTTGAAGCAACAGGTAGTGTTCAAGATGCCAAACGATCTGGTCGACCAAGATTTAGTGATGATAAAAAAATGTTGCTGAAATGGTAGTAAACCCTACTTCCTCTTCAACTAAAGTTGCGTCTATCTGTGAAGTAAGTAAAAGTACATTACAGAGAGTGTTGGCTAAAAATAAATTTCATTCATACAAGTTAAAAATGGTGCACCACCTTTCGAATGACGACCCCGACAGAAGACTCGAGTTCTGTGAATGTATAACAAATAAAATTAGTCAAAACCCACATAACACAAAGACAATTTGTTTCAGTGACGAAAGTACTTTTTGCCTCAATGGAAATCTGAATACACAAAATGTATTGGAGTGACACAAATCCTCACACCTTTCGTGAACAACATACCCAATTTCCAGAAAAAGTCAATGTTTGGGCAGGTATTTTAGGAAATCACATAGTTAGTCCTGTTTTCCTAAATTCAAATTTAAGCGGTGAAGTGTATCTGGAAATGTTACAAAATTCAATTGAGCCGTTAATTCCTGAAATTCTGGAAGATACTCCAGATGAATTCGGCCATCTGGAAATAACATCTCAACAAGATGGTGCTCCTGCACATTATTATGGTGCAGTAAGACGTTACCTGAATGAAGAATATCGAGGTAGATGGATCTGCCGGCGAGGTCCTATAGAATGGCCACCTCGGTCACCAGATCTGACACTATTAGATTTTTTCCTATAAGGGTACTTGAGATCCAAGGTCTATACTACGGCACCAGATAGAATTGGCGTTTTGAAAGAAATAATTATTGAAGGTCCTATTTAAAATTATTGGCCAGAGTGGCACTGTGACGTCATCTATCACTATTACGTCACCTGTTACCATTCGTAGAGAAGTTTACAACACTTTATTATCACCCTCCAAATTTTATTAATGTAAGTGTGGCCGTTCAAAAGATACGAGGGGGAGGGGACTTTTTAATAGCACTGTATATGTCCAACAGACACTACCCCCCTCCACGAAATGCCAACTTCTTTAGACATGATCTCTCTGTTATTCTATAGCTTCTTCTTTTTCATCACAAAATAATTACAGATAATTATTTGCCAACTCTTTATAAACTACTTGGCGCGATGGATGCAGGGACTTGATAGGATCGCAGTATGCATGAATTGGCGAACCAATTATCTGAATCACAAAGGATTGCAAAAGAGGTAAAATCCAGAACTGGTTAGATGAAGAACTCCAATTCAAATGGAGGTTAACAGAAGATCTCCTCCATACAAAGAGTTTTCTGAACAAGGTAGACCAGGAAATATCAACCAGGCTATTGAAACTGGGTAAGGGCGAGTTGTACCAACAAGGTTTAAAACGTAACCAAGGGTTTAAGCAAAATGGGTGTTGTACCAGACTGGATCAGTGAGTAACCAGAGTTTTGCCAACGGGTTAACAGCCCAGCAACAGCGGTTAACAGCCCAAAAATTAGTGGTTAAAATAATAACCCTAGTTTTCCAACCTAAAAACTTCGTTCAACTGTCAGTGGATTCTGTAAATTTTTTATTTTTACCAAATATAATGGAATATCCCGAAATACTGAATTTTAGTGATGACGAAGATTTTAATGAAGTATATCACACAAGTATATCCGAGACGCCCACAAAACTTTTGGCCACGAACTAACCATTTTACAGAATGGAATGACCAGGAAATTTTGGATAGATTTATGCTCGTATTTATAAACAAGACTCAAGGCTGTGCACGGTCTTGAGCATTCGTTTATGACACTTTTTCTATGTAAAATGTGTCAAAAACGAATATTCAAGACCGAGCTCAGCCTTGAGTCTTGTTTATAAATACGAGCATTTTAGACATCGTCAACTTGAGAGCACAGGCCAGTGACTTTTGTTTCCCTAAAAGTTCCTTCAGTTCCACATCAATATCATTGGCAGGAGATGGAACATATTCTCCGCCACTTGTGCCGAGTCTCTGCAGTTTCACTTTGTTTTTTAGGATGCCGAAGTCCCTGTAGCGATCGCTAGATGTATTAAAATTAAGAGCGACTTTTTTCCACGCCTCCATTTTCTCATCATTACTGACTGCGTCAGTCCTTTTATTTTCAATAACGCTCCACTGCTGCTTGACGCAATCCAAGAGGAGGCGTTCTTCTTTGGCCGTGAAGTTTTCTGACCTTTTTTCATTTTTATTCATTTTTAGTCAAATAAAATGATATGCAAAAATAAAAAACACCTCAGGAACTGAGAATGTAAACTGAGACTGGGGGTTAGAATCGCATTGAAAATTCTTCTTTTATATTTTTCATTGGCAAAACGTAAGTAATTTACTCCACAGTAGTTCATTCGTATAGCATTCACTGATACCAACCTTCCAATATGATTGATTAACAAAACTGCACGAAAACACTACTGGTACAACACGTACCGGTTTAAACTTTCGTTAAATTTAACCCTATGGTTAGATAAACCAGGTTTAGCCGACTGTTGGTACAACTCGCCCTAAAAGACATTTGAATACAGTCACCGACCCAGTGAATGGACGCTGCACCCTGAGGAAGCATCTGCACAAAATAACCTGCACCCACTAACATATTCTACTTGTGTGCGAACTCATGAGGACTCAGACGGGAACACTTCGTGGATGAATTAATGCAACCATCACATCTATTCAAAATCCCCCCAGTCAAACTAGTGGCTCATATAGAAGTCCTGAAGTTTCTGGAGTGGAAGTAGATAATATTGTATACAAAGGTACAAAGATTTAGATCAAGTGTCTGGGCTATTGAGCATAACCCAAACGAACGATTGAATGAATACTCGGTGCTCATTTGCTCAGTAATCTTCCAGAAAAACATGATACGTCGGATCTCTCAAAGAGATTAGACAAGGAAGATCAAATCTTCTGGATGGTGGCCTAAAAGTATTAGAATTGAACAGTTCTAGTGAATTTCACTAGGTGTTTGTCAAAACAAAGTTTCTTTCATTCTGAGAGAACTTATTTTATAAAATCACTCAATTCTTTTTAATTACGTCTACATTGTGAAAATTACTGGGTCAAAAAATCAATTATCATATTTAATGAAATGTAGCTCGCTTATTTTATATAAAAAGGCGAATTTAAACAGTACGAGGTACACTTTGTTCGTACAATTCAACAAAATGAAATTAATTTGTACTGCTTCATTAATATCCCTAGGTAAGTGCTATTAGAATATTCAATAACTTATTATCATCATTTTTATAGTTTTTATTGTTTTATAAATTTTTTTAGGATTCATTCTAATGACATTTTGCGATACTGATGCAGCATTGCTACCAAATCGTCAAAAACGGCAGGCTCCAGAAACTAATAACACTTCTCCTTCCTTTCCCTTTTTCACATTCCCCAATCTTTTCAATATATCCTCTTTCTTTCAATTTCCTACACTCCCTCCATTAAATATTACAAGTATTTTTGAAAGTTTTCCGATAAAATTTTGAGAATTTTTGATCTAACTTTTTTATTCATGATTATTACTAGACTTTAATAAATGAATTTTAAAACAATCTGGAATATTCCTTTACATACACTCCTGTTACGCATGCGCCAACACTGACACGCTTCGTTACAGATTTTCGATCTGTCAAATAGTGTGCGTCATCGACTGTTAATGTCCTTCTAGCACATTACGTTGGAAGAAATGGAAAAAGAGGCAGGTCTGTGATCAATCCCAATTAAAATATCACAATAATGAACCGTTCAAATGTAATACAAACGTTAACCCAAATCTTGACTTGAAAAAATTTGATTAGTTGATGTTTAGAAATTATGTATTATGTATTCTGTTGTTCACGGTCAATTATTATTTACGAAAAGTGAATATTTATCTTATTGTTATATTTATTTAAATAATACAAAAATATGCCTACATACAAGGAAAAACAATAGCATTTTGAAAGTTTCAAGTATTTCCAGTTAGAAAAAGAAGCTGGTAATTATTAATTGCATAGCCTTTTCGAATTTGGCTGAATACGATCCAGATGATTTTATTTATCAAATTTAAGGTTAACCATATGTCAAAATAGCAAATAAAATAAACGTCATACCGAAAACCCGGATATACGTCATAAACGGTGACGCACGCCAAGAAGGCTATTGAATGTTCCATATATTGAACGTGTTCGTGAATTACTTTAAGCTAAAGCAAGTTTCAGAAGCTTGCTGCTAGCAATTTAATATCCATAACAATTGGAGGGCTAAGAGGATGAAGGGGCTATGTCACATTTCAGAGTTATTAGTATGGATGATAGGGGTATGTGAGATCCACACATCTGTAATAAATGAGACACCCAAAAGATAAAGGGGTTATGTACCCTGCAAAGAAGAGAAGATGCTGGAAGAACACCTAAAGGGAAAAGAAAGAATAGAAGGAGTCATGTATCACACAGGACTATGTACATTATAATAATAAAAAATAATAGTGAAAGTAAATTTTGGTGAATATTTTATAGCTGAGTACACAAGACTAGAAAGTCAAGAAAACATATTTGTATTCTGTGTAAATATTAATTTATTAAATCGCAGAGCGCTTTCGGCTATTAAGCCATCTTCAGTGCTTACTCGTCAGGTAATTTGTACAAGAAAATTTTGGCAAGCATTATATATACATGAACACAATTTTGTAATACCTAGGAGTATTTTGATACACTTTTCAATGATTAAAAGTTCATTAATAAAAAAACTCCACAAAAAAATGTCAAAACCTACTTTTTGTTACACAGCACCTTCATCCAATTAGCCCTTCAATTGATATCGACTAGTTTGCGTAGCACCGCTCCTTAAACTAGTAAAGGAGGACTTAATATTAAGTTCACAATTGGATGGACTTCACTTAAACTTAGTTCAAAATCGCAACATCGCGGTTGACAGCTGATTAGTCAGAAAAACTTTGCTATGTGGGTGCCATTTTTGAAGTTCATTCCTCGAATTCGTCGAATAATTAAGTCATTACGGCTAGAAATGCATATACCGAAGATGCCAAATTTTGGATATTATGTGGGGAAGAGGCTAGAAAAACAACTTCAAATTGTAGACCAAAGTTTCTTTATGCATTCTCCACCATCTCTAAAAAATGGTTTAATTCAGTTCAGATACGAAAATTTTTATAGAATACCTACATTTTTTCTTATTTTACGATCTAGGTCCCATACAGGTATCATGCATGGTTATTGAGATATCGATCCAAAAATTATACATTTTTGGAGTGGAATTTGTTTTATTTCTTCTCGTGAAAGATATTGAAAGAATGTTTAGTATCAAACTTGTAGAGCGTTGTCAGACCTCGTTTTTTATTTTACAGTTGCGACAAAAATTACCACCTTTAGGGCGCCGCATCGCTTTCCGACCCGCTGACACAGATCAAAGTGTAACTGCCTACAAAAATATCAGAAAATAACTGAAAGAAAACAAGAAAAACATTTAAAAAATTATTGGCAGAGCAGGAGGGATTAGATCCACGGACCTCTGGGTTATGGGCCTAGCACACTTCCTCTGCCACGTTACCACACTGCTCTTATTCATGTTTGTATCCAAACGGAGAACCGAGTTATTGAGAAAAAAACTGGATTCAACCTTTTTTACAAGATGGCGGAAAATGCACATGGGAATTATGGTCGACAATTTGAAGTTGAGGTTTTTTGGCTAGCTTTATACAGTTCAATAAGGATGGATAGAAGTAATTCCAGTCCGTTTTGCAGCTGAAATTATACCATCCTCACCGGTAGAGCAGGCTAACTATCACACACTATCGCACAAGAAATATTATAAGTAGCTGATTTGAAGCTTTTTTTGGAACATAAAAATCTGTTGCTAATATTTCCGCTTGGAATATTGTTGGACTGTTTTCCAGGGCTTTGATATCCTAGTAACAAGATTTAGGACTCCCATTCCTACTCCTTCTGTGTTTGACCAATAAGTATAATAAGTGAGGGCACCTCGTTTTGTGCTTACTCTAGCTTGTTGATAACAACGTCTAAGGTGAGTTCGAAATCCCGATTCTCAGATATTAAGTCCGTAGGCATCTTCATGGATTGGGTTTCTCCAACCTTCAGCATCTCAAGATCACCGGATTTCAGAGATTTAGTCTGTTCCTTCGTAATTCTACAAAGTTTCAATTGAATTTGACGTTTTGTAGTCAATGGGAATTTACGTTTGATTCCGTTAAACGCATACAGGTGAAGCTGATAAAAAAATAATAATTTGCAAACATTTTAATGTATTCTAAAAAATTCAACCAATCACAGGTACCCCAGGAATAAAAGTCGGGAACCCTGTTGGTAAATTGAAAGTAGGAAGTGTTGGGAATCCTGGGAAGAACGTTGGGAAGATTTGACTTTTATTGTTTGACACTTCTTGCGTATTCGTTGAAGGTGATGTCACGTCAGGTGTTGAAAATACTGGGAAGAATGGTGGAAATCCTGGAAAGAATGTAGGGAATATTTGACTTAAATCTATTGATGCTGCTTGTGTGAACAGTGGAGGTGGTGTGACGAATTCCACATTAAGTATTGGAAGTCCGAAAGTACCAAGAAATTGGTTGATTTCTCGGACTATAGTTGGTAGATCCGGTAGTTCTATTTGTCTTTTTTCTCTATGGAGTGAAGCAGCTTCTATTTCACTGAATACTGATGCAAGAAAACCTGTTGACATGAAATAAATTTAAATGTACTGAGAGAAAGGGAGATCATGTGGATGCAAAAAAATAGTTAAAGAGAAATCAAATTAAAACAACATAATACAGGAAATGGAAATAAAAATAGTTTAATTGGTCTAGGAATGGAAAATATACACAGGATTAGGAATAAAGAAAAAATAATGCAAAAGATCCAAGTTTTTAATAGAAAATTTAGAATTTACACCTTACCAACACTTAGAAGTGTAAAAACTTTCATTTTGAATGGCAACAAATTACTTTTCAATTGAAGTAATGAATGTAAACTCTATATATACTGCATTTTCCAGAAAAATTTGCATATTATATGTTACCTACATTGTTGATAAAAAAATAATTATTTCATTTCACTTGTCTTTTTCGCAATTTTTTGATAAGAATTGCATTTTCAAATTTCCAACCAAACTAGTTCAAGTTTCGCTACCCATTCTATATCGATCTTCGTTTTTTTTTCGTATCCATTTTTATGAGCAGCTCAATCCACACAACAATGACCTCTTTTTTTGTATTCATCATCATCAAGTAGTTGAGTCCTTGCGGATTATTGCTATCTGAAGTTTCCTCGAAGTTTCTTTCAGTGCGTGAACCAGCCTATAGTTTCAGCATAGTAGATAGCCTCTCTAACACGAATTACTGTCAGCATAGATAGGAATAGATGAAAGTACCGAGCCAACAAAGAGGATATATATTCTACCGTGTTTTCTTCCTGTTCACAGATTCGATAGAAAACTGATAGCATTATTTTATGAAGATTTTAGTTAATAATATCCGGTCAAAATTCAAATAAAAATGGGAGAGCCATGTGTCATCCCAAAAATTAGTAGCCATTTTGTGTATTATTTCAAACATTCCATTATTATTTTTAATCTTGAAACATCTATAAAAAAACTAAATTGAAGCAAAACTGTATAACATACCAGTAATTCTAGTGAAATTAAGAAACTTCGTCAGCTGTTAGTTTTAACGAAAATTTTACGATCTGTACTACTGCACAGCTCCTTTTTATTAATATTTCATTTCAAATGCAGTGATAAACAGAAGGCCGGGAACTATACATTTTATATGAAATTCGATTATTGAGTTAAATTTTTGAACTAAAATAGTTATACCACCAAAAATCAATTTTGAGAAATCATTAAATTTTTTTATATCCGAAGTTTCACTTTTGTCACTTAGTTTTGACATCGGTTTTTTTTATTGAATCGCGCAGATTGCGCACCACTCTACAATAATTGTCTCTAGCTGAAAATAATGTATTTCTATACTATACAGTTCACAGTGCTTTTCAGTTTTGTCTGTAAAGGCGCGTTCTCACTGGTCAAGTTTAGTTGACCATCTTTAGTTGATAAACAAAAGTTGGCCACGAATTGAATTAATTGTTGTTCACATATTTAAATAGAAACAGAATCACTTTGATGATGTATCTCTTGTATTTGTAACACCATCTAGAAATATATCCGCTCTTTTATACCAAAATAATTTTGGTACAATTCATCTGTTCCCATTCCACTTTTTATTGATTTACACATCAATGAATGTTCTTTTTTAGACATGGTTCTAATAATCTTGATTTTGTTTTTCAAATCAGCAATGGTAAGACCAGGAATTTCCATTTCCTTCACAATACAACCCAAAGGATTTTCTCGTGCATCTCTATTTCTATATTTATCAGTTCGGTGGTTCCAGAGACAATCATACTTATGATATGACTCCAAAAATTTCATCATAACATTTTCAGACCACTTAAGGATCATTCTTCTGGTATACTTTCACTTAAATTTTATTTCACAAATAAACACACACACCACGACCAGTTGCAAGAGTACTACACATTCAACAAATGTTGACTGTATAGTTCACACGTTCAAGACAAGTTTCAACTTGAAAACAATTCGTGATGACATATCACTTGAACGATAAAAGTTTGACTGGGTCAAACTTTTGTTGATCAATTATAAAGTTGATCAACTTTATTTAAAAAAAGGCGCGTTCTCACGGGTCAAGTTTAGTTGATCAACTTTAGTTGATCAACAAAAGTTGAATGAAAACTGCAATGAGAACCTATCTTTCAATAAAGTTGATCAACTTTATAATTGATCAACAAAAGTTTGACCCAGTCAAACTTTTATCGTTCAAGTGATGTGTCCTCACGAATTGTTTTCAAGTTGAAACTTGTCTTGAAACGTGTGAACTAGACAGTCAACATTTGTTGAATGTGTAGTACTCTTGCAACTGGTCGTGGTGTGTGTGTTTGTCTTTTATTTGTGAAAT